>JAKMXC010000565.1:0-38636 GCA_025328345.1 Colletotrichum sp. SAR11_59 | reverse complement strand
TTTTTTTTTTTTTTTTTTTTTTTTTTTTTTTTTTTTTTTTTTTTTTTTTTTTTTTTTTTTTTTTTTTTTTTTTTTTTTTTTTTTTTTTTTTTTTTTTTTTTTCCCCCGCCTCGGTCACCACTGGGCCATCCCGCGTCATTTTGAGAACGTTCCATGAATATAAATCTTCTCTTCCCCGGACCACATCACGAAGCGTTGTGCCATCTTTAAATGCCGCGCCACCAGCTTTAGCACTTGTCTCTCCGAGCTGAATACATTATCTGTCGTCGTCTGTCTCCCCCTCGGCCCTCACGACACCACCCTCAACCGAGCTGCATATCGGCCTATTCTGCCCCGCCTCAAAAATTCCCAATCACCCCTCCATCGTCACACGCGCCTCAGCCATTAGGACTTCAGCAGCCACACGTAGACATGGCCTCAGCACAGGACATTACCGGCGCCTCAGCGTTCGGAAAGCAGCTCGAAGTCTCTGCCAGCCTTGGTCTCTCGACTTCCCCTACTGCTACGTTTCATTCTCCTCCCTCCAGCTTTGGCGGACCTGCTCTCGCCAGGAGGCCCGCCCCCAAGCTCCTGAAGCCTTTCGACACCCAGGACATCAAGATTCTGCTCCTCGAGAACGTCAACCAAACCGGCAAGGACATCCTCACTGAACAGGGCTACCAGGTTGAAGCGCTGAAGACGTCTTTGCCCGAGTATCAGCTCATTGAGAAAATTCGGTAGGCAATGCCTTTTATGATAGACGATTGTGAATTCGAGAGTAAAACATGAGCGACTCATACCATCAAACAATAGGGACGTCCACGTCATTGGTATTCGCTCCAAGACGAAATTGACCGAGAAAGTACTTCGTGAGGCCAAGAACCTACTTGTCATCGGCTGCTTCTGCATCGGCACCAACCAGGTCGACCTCGAGTACGCCGCTGCCCATGGTATCGCCGTCTTCAACTCTCCCTTCGCCAACTCTCGCAGTGTGGCTGAGCTCGTCATTGCCGAAATAATTACTTTGGCCCGCCAGCTTGGCGACCGCTCGAACGAAATGCACCGCGGCACCTGGAATAAGGTCAGCGCGAAGTGCTGGGAGATCCGTGGCAAGACACTTGGTATGTCAATCCCATTTCAGGTCTGGCAGCAACGTGGACTCTAACTCCCTCCCAGGCATCGTCGGCTACGGCCACATTGGCTCCCAATTGTCCGTCTTGGCCGAAGCAATGGGAATGAATGTTGTCTACTACGACGTTGTCAATCTGATGGCCATGGGTACTGCGAGACAGGTGCCCACTTTGGACAGCCTGCTAGAAGAGGCGGACTTCGTGACCCTCCACGTGCCGGAACTGCCCGAAACCAAGAACATGATTGGAGCTGCTCAACTGGAGAAGATGAAGACTGGTGCCTATTTGATCAACGCCAGTCGTGGCACTGTTGTCGACATTCAGGCTCTCATCAACGCCATGCGCTCTGGCAAGATTGCTGGCGCTGCTCTTGACGTCTATCCCAACGAGCCTGCCGCCAATGGCGATTACTTTAACAGCTCCCTTAATGCTTGGGGAGAGGATCTGCGCAACTTGAACAATATCATTCTTACTCCGCACATCGGTGGAAGCACTGAGGAGGCACAGCGCGCAATTGGTGTGGAAGGTAAGTTGTCAAGACTGTCATTGTTACTCCTTGCCGGGCTCACAAGTGAACAGTTGCCGAGGCTCTTGTGCGCTACATCAACCAGGGCATCACATTGAACAGCGTGAACTTGCCTGAAGTGAATCTGAGATCCTTGACTCTTGACGAACCCGACCACGCTCGTGTCATCTATATTCATCGCAACATCCCCGGTGTTCTGCGCAGAGTCAATGAGATTCTGGGCAACCACAATGTCGACAAGCAAATTACTGACAGTAAGGGTGACATCGCCTACCTTATGGCTGACGTCAGCGATGTGAAGGGGGAGGACATCAAGGATATCTCAGACAGTCTCGACGCTCTAAGCTGTGAGTATTCTCCCCTCTTCCCCCGAGTTGTTCGACATGATCCATGCTGACTTTGTTACAGCTCGTATCTTGACCCGTGTCTTGTACTAGAGCTAGTCTAGCGCATCGCATTTGGAGGCGTTTATGATGGAGAATTTGACTTTGGGACATTATAGTGGCAGCTGACGTCTGCTGCCATTTGCGGCAGCATTTCAACATGTCGGCAGGAGGCGCCTAAGCGCTTTCGATTATGGAGTATCGGGTTCACATCAACTTGAAGGCATAGAAAAAGGGTAGAAGCATGGCTGCGTCTGCGGTAAGAATAGGATACATTAAACGAGATCGACGTCAAGAAGTAATTACGCACTCTGTGAAGCAAATTTGCGAGCGACGTTAATGGTGCTACTTGGTCAAGGATTAGGTCAGAGTTAAGTCTCAAGGTTGGACGCTGTTTTGGAGGGGCATGGCATGCCGTGCTTCTGCTAGAGCCTTGCACACTGGACGCGGCTGTATATGGCGGGCCAGTAAGGCGGTGAGTGAGGGACATGCGGTACGCGGGGCGTGTCTATGCCTCGGAAATTGTGGTGTGCAGCGGTCCAGTGGCCGGCGCCGGACCCAGTGGCCACCAGAGAGCATGAATTCTTCATACTCCAAAGCATCTTCAGGTGCCTGAAGCAATGCCGTCTTTGGCTTAGCCTTCGCCAAGCGACCAGAACACCGGACAGGGAAATGGAGTGCACGTCCGATACATGGGGACCGGCGGGTGGCCCTTGGCCCGATACCAGTCAACAGAAAGTCGCTGTGCATTGAGGCGAGGAGCAGGAGGGCGTAAGAAGAATCGCGGAGGAAGCAAGTCACGTGTCCGTTGGCTAGTTGAGCAGCAACAGCAGATACGTACGTCCTAGATTGCAATGGCATGATGGTAAATATTGGGAACAACGGACAAAGACCCTGCCCCAACCTTGCTGGAGAGGGGAATGAAATTTGCAGTTTAATACACTGGGAGCAAAGCGGGTAGGGGGCCGCTATCCACCTTCACCGGCCGCTGGGGTTGAAGAGCAAAGAGCGGAGAAAAAAGGGGGGGAGAAGCCAGCAGCCATGCGGACAGTAGAGAAACACTGTGCGTTCCAACGGTTTATTTAGGACCCCCCAGCAACAGTCATGTACAACCTGCTTGCTGTTGGCCCTGACTAACTGGCGACGAAGTCACAGACTCTGTTTGCGGCTCGATCAAGAGATGAGATGAAGCTTGCCTCGCTGAGACACAAAGCCCAATTCCCAAATTTTCACCGTAGACACAATGAGAGAAATCGGATGATAGGAAAGAGGGAGGTAACGAGAGACGAAGCAGAAATCATTACGCCACGAAGAACAAACCTGATGCAGTGCATCTTGCGCTAGAGTGCTAGTGCGAGAAGCTTAAGAGCGTCGATTGTTTCGTCTGCCTTAGCAGCCGGCTAACTAACCTCTGAGCCTCACGTTTTCCCGTCGAAATATCTAAAGTTTGGACTCTGACTACGCCTCGGATGATGTTTGGACTTCGGAGCCGTCTCCTGTCAGCGATGGCCACTGATGGAGAATGAGTGGATGGGTATAATCGGCCATAACAGAGCTTCTCTATAAACAGGCCGTGAGCCAAATCCTGTAATTCAGAAGAATCAAAGAACACCAAGCCGAAGAACCGGTGTCGAGTCAAGCTCGTCAAGAGACAATTCCGAGGCCTTGAATCGGGTCCTTTCAAGCCTGACAGCCACCAACCTTCCATTAGCCCATCCGTCTTCACATCAAAGAAAACGACAAAGACGCCAACGAAGACCATTTTAGGGGCAAAATCCGTCAAACAGGAGCCAAAACATTATGATTGTAAGCCCATCTGATAGACAGCAGAGCTGGAGACAGTTGGTCAAAGGGCCAAAGGCACCTTGCAGAAACGTGGAAGAGTAAAGACGTAGCAGAAGCCCATCCAGCCGCCGTGCCCTTCACATGCCGCCGCACTGTCTGCTTCTAAGTAGTCTCATCTGTCTCCTTTCCCGCCCTTGAGAGCTCAAAGGTGTATCCGTACTGCATGCATAGGATGCGTCTTAGCTGCGGATTTCACCTCACCTTATATGAGGCAAGTCTAGGTAGTAGAAGGTCAGGGAAAGGTACTTTGAGCAAAACAAAGGCCAGTAATATGCATCTAGGACTTAGGTATTGGTTTACAGGAGAACTACTCCATTACCTAAGGTATCTAAGGTAGGTGTCGCAGCAACAACGGGTAGATAGTGTTGATCAGACGCAACATTGCTGTAAGGTACTGGACTGCTGCTGCTGCTAGCTTCCTCTGTTCCCCTAATGTTGTAACGTAACCGACCCCACTGCAACGAGGTGCACCTCTCGCACGTTCACTCATTGGGATAGGGGACCACAGTCACTGGGCCACACCGCGGGCACGCTCAGTTCCCATGCTGCCATAGTGCCTGCCACGCTAACACTGACCCAACTTTCATCACACAAAGCACTGGCAGTGGCATTTGTTGCCTACCTACCTTCAAGGTACCTTGTGTACCTAGGAACCTTACCTAGGTAAGGTACCTGAGGTAGGTTGGTATTCTCGCAGTCGAAAGGTACCTCACCGCAGTACTGTTCCATCCCCTGAAGGCATCACTCTTGCAGCAGCCTGGCTGATGGGGACGCGTGTGGAGGCTCCCAGTCTCGTCTCCCCATGTCTCTCTCTCACGCATCCTTAGCATCAGTGCGCTCGCTCCTCTCAACCCCCGGCCTTTCTCACCTGGCGTTTTTTACTTGGAGCCCCTGTCTGTTGGAACCTCAAAAAGTTGTCCAGTTCATCAGGCCGGCCATCCTCCTTTCCCTACCGCCATTAATCTACCAACCCTCACCTACGTCTGGCATCTGCATGCAATCTACGCCCAACTGGCCACAAATCTGGACATATACCCAACTCGTCTAGACCACACGTCGTGATCTACTTCGCGTCGTTCCTCAGCTATCAATTGCTACCTCGGCCGGCATACACTCTCCTCTCCGCCTTGCTCGCCCTCCTGGCCCTTTTCTTCCCATCGACACCGTCTCCTAGCCTCCATCCTCCGAGTCTCGACCTGATTCCTGCGACAACTATCTATCTCCAGACGACCATTGCGTCCAGAGTCTAGCAGCTCGCCCACAACACCCAGTTGCTCCTTCCTCCCCGGTCGCCCATGAATCTCTCCAGCCCCTTCGAGCTTCCACCCCTAGACTTGGCTCGCCCCATCCGCCACTCCTCTGGGAAATACTAGTTCTGCCGTCAACAATCCTCTCGAATTCATCCTCACCTACTCACTCCGCCCCAATGTCTCAGAACTACGATGTCGGTACGAGGGCATGGCAGCCCGATGCCACCGAGGGCTGGGTCGCGTCCGAGGTTGTCAACAAGACTGTCGATGGTAATAAGGTCAAGCTGGTCTTCAAGCTTGACAGCGGCGATGTAAGTTTTCTTCTTCCACGTCTATGACTTGAACTCTGCCACAGATGCTGTCACCCTATGCCCATTGCTGACTTGCCTGTAGGAAAAGACGATAGACGTCACCGTCGAGGCTCTTCAGAATGGCGATTCTTCCCTACCCCCGCTCATGAACCCGACCATGCTAGAAGCGAGCGACGATTTGACGAATTTGTCCCATCTCAACGAGCCTGCCGGTACTGTCTTCACAATCCACGCCTTGGCCTGGCCGCTGTGCTAACCCCACTCCTTTCGACCAGTCCTACAGGCCATTCGTCTTCGATATGCGCAGAAAGAGATTTATACATACAGTGGTATCGTCCTGATTGCTGCGAACCCGTTCGCTAGAGTAGACTCTCTTTACGTGCCCGGCATGGTCCAGGTGTATGCGGGCAAACAGAGAGCGACACAAGCACCGCATCTGTTCGCTATTGCTGAGGAGGCTTTCATGTGAGCGACCCTGAAGTTGTTCAATAGACCTAGCCTTTGCTGACACGGCGCAGTGACATGGTGCGGAGCGGCAAAAACCAGACCGTTGTCGTGTCGGGCGAGTCTGGTGCTGGTAAGACAGTCAGCGCGAAGTATATCATGCGCTACTTCGCGACCAGAGAATCCCCTGACAACCCGGGAACGCGATCCAAGAAGGGAGCCGAGGCTATGAGCGAGACGGAAGAGCAGATTTTGGCTACGAACCCAATCATGGAAGCCTTCGGCAACGCAAAGACGACGCGTAACGACAACTCCTCACGTTTCGGCAAGTACATCGAGATCATGTTTGACGAAAAGACCAACATCATTGGCGCCAAGATTCGCACTTACCTTCTGGAGCGATCCAGGCTGGTTTTTCAACCTCTCAAGGAGCGCAACTACCACATCTTCTACCAATTGGTAGCAGGTGCTTCGGATACCGAGCGTCAACAGCTGAACATTCTTCCAATCGAGCAGTACGAATATTTGAATCAGGGCAACTGCCCCACAATTGATGGAGTCGATGATAAGGCTGAATTCGAGGCAACCAAGAGTTCTCTGAAGACCATTGGTGTGACGGAGGCTCAGCAGTCCGAGATCTTCAAGCTCTTGGCTGGTTTGCTCCACCTGGGAAATGTCAAAATCGGAGCGTCGCGTAACGATAGCGTTCTTGCGCCGACAGAACCGTCCCTGGAGCTAGCCTGCTCGATTCTGGGCGTCAATGGGGCAGAATTCGCCAAATGGATTGTCAAAAAACAGCTTGTCACGAGGGGCGAGAAGATCACGTCCAACCTTACGCAAGCTCAAGCTATTGTCGTTCGAGATTCCGTTGCCAAGTTCATCTATTCCAGCCTATTTGACTGGCTCGTCGAGATCATCAACATGAGTTTGGCGACTGAGGATGTCCTGAACCGTGTTACCTCTTTCATTGGTGTGCTCGATATCTACGGCTTCGAACACTTTGCGAAAAACTCGTTCGAGCAATTTTGCATCAACTACGCCAATGAAAAGTTGCAGCAGGAATTCAACCAGCACGTCTTCAAGCTGGAGCAGGAAGAATACCTCAGAGAGCAAATCGACTGGACATTCATCGAGTTCTCAGACAACCAGCCCGCCATTGACTTGATCGAGGGTAAACTCGGTATCCTGTCTTTACTGGACGAAGAGTCCCGTCTGCCGATGGGCTCAGATGAACAATTCGTCATGAAGCTGCACAATCAGTACGGAACCGACAAGCACAAATTTTACAAGAAGCCGAGGTTCGGAAAGTCTGCCTTCACAGTTTGCCACTATGCGGTGGACGTCACCTACGAGTCGGAGGGATTCATTGAGAAGAATCGTGATACTGTTCCAGACGAGCACATGGCTGTCCTCCGCGCCAGCACAAACGATTTCCTTCGCAACGTTCTCGATGCTGCCGCTGCCGTTAGAGAGAAGGATGTGGCATCTGCCTCGTCTAGCTCCGTGAAGCCCGCTGCTGGTAGGAAGATTGGCGTGGCTGTCAACAGGAAGCCGACTCTAGGAGGCATTTTCCGCTCCTCGCTGATTGAGCTCATGAATACCATTAACAACACGGATGTGCACTACATTCGTTGTATCAAGCCCAACGAGGCCAAAGAGTCGTGGAAGTTCGAGGGCCCAATGGTTCTTAGCCAGCTGCGAGCTTGCGGTGTTCTCGAGACTGTGCGTATAAGTTGCGCTGGTTACCCCACAAGATGGACTTACGAGGAATTCGCTCTCCGGTACTACATGCTTGTCCATTCCGACCAGTGGACATCAGAGATTCGAGAGATGGCCAACGCCATCCTGTCCAAGGCCCTAGGTTCTAGCTCTGGAAAAGGTACGGATAAGTATCAGCTGGGCCTCACCAAGATCTTCTTCCGTGCTGGCATGCTTGCTTTCCTTGAGAACTTGCGCACTAGCCGCCTGAACGACTGCGCAATCCTCATTCAGAAGAATCTTCGCGCCAAGTTCTACCGCAACCGCTATCTCGAGGCTCGCAACGCTATCGTGACTTTTCAGTCCGCCGTGCGAGCGTACATTGCCCGAAAGCAAGCCCAGGAACTCCGCACTGTCAAAGCAGCAACAACAATTCAGCGGGTTTGGCGTGGCCACAGGCAAAGAAAAGAGTACTTACGCATCAGGAACGATGTCGTCCTGGCGCAAGCGGCGGCCAAAGGTTACCTTCGAAGAAAAGAAATCATGGAGACCCGCGTAGGCAACGCTGCTATCCTCATTCAGCGAGTGTGGCGGTCTCGTCGACAGGTGCTTGCTTGGAGGCAGTACCGGAAGAAGGTCACTCTTATTCAAAGCTTGTGGCGTGGAAGAATGGCTAGGCGTGACTACAAGAAGGTCCGCGAGGAGGCTCGTGATCTGAAGCAGATTTCCTACAAGCTGGAAAACAAGGTCGTCGAGCTGACACAATCTTTGGGCTCCATGAAGACTCAGAACAAGAACTTGGTATCTCAAGTTGAAAATTACGAGGGGCAGATCAAGGCATGGAAGAACCGCCACAACGCTCTCGAGGCTCGCACGAAAGAGCTTCAAACGGAGGCCAACCAGGGGAGCATTGCAGTCGCCAGGCTGCAGGCAATGGAGGACGAGATGAAGAAGCTCCAGCAGAGCTTCGAAGAGTCAACTTCCAACATCAAGAGAATGCAAGAGGAGGAGCGGGAGCTCAGAGAGTCCCTGCGCTCCACAAGCACCGAGCTGGAGACTGTCCGACAGCAGAGCGCCCAAATCGAAAGCGAGAAGCTGTCCTTACGCCAACAATTAGCCGAGCTTCAAGATCAGTTGGAGCTGGCCAGGAGACTTGCTCCTGCCAACGGCGAGCTCACCAACGGCGCCGCTCAAGCGCAGGCCTCGGCTGCCAGCGGTCTCATCAACCTCGTTTCCTCCAAGAAGCCCAAGCGCCGCAGCGCCGGTGCCGAGCCGCGAGAGATGGATCGCTTCAGCGCTGCGTACAATCCTCGACCCGTGTCCATGGCCGTTACCAGTACCGCCTTAAGGCAGAATCTTCAAGGCGCTGGTGGCTTCACACCCAATGTGGACAACATCGAGCTAGAGCTGGAGACTCTCCTAGCCGACGAGGATGGTCTGAACGAGGAGGTCACGATGGGTCTCATCCGCAATCTCAAAATCCCGTCCCCCAACACAAACCCCCCGCCATCCGACAAGGAGGTTCTTTTCCCTTCGTACCTCATCAACCTCGTCACTTCGGAAATGTGGAACAATGGCTTTGTGAAAGAATCTGAGCGTTTCCTAGCCAACGTCATGCAGTCTATACAGCAGGAGGTCATGCAACATGACGGCGACGAGGCTATTAACCCGGGTGCCTTCTGGTTATCCAATGTCCACGAGATGTTGTCCTTTGTCTTCCTCGCGGAAGACTGGTACGAGGCCCAGAAGACGGATAACTATGAGTACGACCGTCTGTTGGAAATCGTCAAGCACGACCTTGAGAGCTTGGAATTCAACATTTACCACACTTGGATGAAGGTGCTGAAGAAGAAGCTCCATAAGATGATTATTCCCGCCATCATCGAGTCTCAGTCCCTTCCAGGATTTGTCACCAACGAGAGCAGTCGCTTCCTCGGCAAGCTTCTGCAGTCCAACTCGACGCCCGCTTACAGCATGGACAACCTCCTCAGCCTGCTGAACAGCGTTTTCCGCGCCATGAAGGCCTATTACTTGGAAGACTCAATTATCACCCAAACGATCACTGAGCTACTCCGCCTGGTCGGCGTCACTGCCTTCAACGACCTGTTGATGAGACGAAACTTCCTCTCCTGGAAGCGCGGTCTTCAGATCAATTACAATATCACTCGTATTGAGGAGTGGTGCAAGAGTCACGACATGCCCGAAGGAACTCTTCAGCTGGAGCACTTGATGGTATGACCTGAGCTCAATTCTGAATACAAAGATATCAGCCAACTAACTGTCACACAGCAAGCAACGAAGCTCCTGCAGCTAAAGAAGGCCACCTTGAATGACATCGAGATCATTCAGGACATTTGCTGGATGTAAGCAAGAACCAAAAAGCCGACGTAGATGATGTCAGAATGCTAACATAGTAATCTCTCTAGGCTGTCGCCCAATCAAATTCAGAAGCTCTTGAACCAGTACCTCGTGGCAGACTACGAGCAGCCTATCAATGGCGAAATCATGAAGGCTGTAGCCTCTCGCGTGACGGAGAAGAGCGATGTCTTGCTTCTGCAGGCTGTCGACATGGACGACAGTGGCCCATACGAGATTGCGGAGCCCAGAGTCATCACTGCTTTGGAAACTTACACTCCCTCATGTGAGCAGCCAGTGGTGCATGAATATATTGTGGAGTTGCTTGCTAACGATCTGATGAACAGGGCTTCAAACACCGCGACTGAAGCGACTTGCTGAGATCGTCTCAGCGCAGGCGATTGCTCAGCAAGAGAAGTTGGACTACGACCCTGAGGACGGCTTCGAGCCCAATGGCGATCTCGCCGAAGTTGACGAGAACGAGGTGGCGGCGTGAGTTGATGCTCCTGAGGGAGCGTATGGGGAGTCGCCTTGTGTTTTTAGGGGGGAGGCAGCGGGCAAGAAGGCCAGCCGCTGATGGCGGGGCGTCGCTCGCTGCCGTCTGGTCCGAGTCGGGCACTGGCATAATGAAGCTGTCAAGTGTGTGATGACCTTGTGTGGGCGGCGAAATGCCTTTAGCTCCATGTTATGAACTAGAGCTGGGTATTTACAGCGGCAGATTTTGCATGGGTAATGTAGAAGAAGCAGTTTTTCTGGCGTCGTGTGTTAAGGATATCGCCAATTGATTGAATCGGGGAACACGTATATTTACACTCATACGAAGGTAGATATGGTCACACTAGGACCACGACAAGTATGAGAAAACTACTTGCCTATAGACATAGTCTATACAGTATGTCGCTTCCTGACCTTGTTAGCATTGTTGAGTGAGGATTAGTGAAGATAAAGGTAGGCCGGGGGTATCGCCCGATCTCCGTCGATCTTTCTTGATTGACTGACGCATGACCCCACGATTGTTATCAGCACGTGATACTGAAAAATTCCGAAGCCCTATCGTATAGATGCATGTGGAACTGCCCCTCTCCGCCCTTTAATGCAATAGACGAAGTATCACCCCACCATCTTTTTCTCCTTCGTCGGCCACTCATCCATACATCGATGTTGGGTCTCAATGAGTATCATATGCAAAGTCGGCTTCCTTTCTGTGCTGCTTTATAATTCGCAAGCCTTTTTTGTTTGAAGGAACCGATAAGCAAGACAAAATGAGGGCTTCACCCAACCTTATTATCACTGGCACACCGGGTGTTGGCAAGACAACCCATTGTGAAGAGCTCGCAAGGAGGTCAGGCCTGAAACATCTCTCCGTGAATCAGGTTGTCAAGGACCGAGAATGTCATGAGGGTTGGGATGATGAATTTCAAAGTTGGATCGTTGACGAGGATAAGGTTGGCATTCTACACCCCAACTCCCGCCTTTTCTCACTCCGTCGCCCTTTCTCTCCCTAGGTTGCTTTTCACTCTTAGACCCTCTTTCAATTCCCGATTCGAAAACCCAGACTTAAACCTTCCCGATAGACTAGGCTAACGATACATTATACAGCTGCTGGACGCCATCGAGGCTGAGGTTGCGAATGGTGGGTATATCATCGATTGGCACGCCTGTGACCTCTTTCCCAAGAGCTGGATCGACCTTGTGGTGGTCCTTCGCGTGGACTCGACTACACTCTATGATCGTTTGACAGCGAGGTAAGAAACAAGAACCATCAAATGTCCGCTGTGCATGTTCTCTGCGAGTATTACCCTTTGGGGTGGGGGACGGCGATAACAATGGGCTTCGGCTTACCGAGTTGCGACATAGAAAATACCCCGAGGCAAAGCTGCAGGAAAATCTTGATTCGGAGATCATGGAAGTTCTTCTGCAGGAAGCGAGGGATGCTTTCGATGAGGAGATCGTGGTTGAGCTCACAAGCAACACCTCCGATGAAATGGAGACCAACGTCTCACGGGTTGAGGAGTGGTTAGAGCAGTGGAAGAAGGACCATTCTCCATGAAGGAAATTATTGTTCTAGAACAAGGCCCAAGTCCATCTCACCGATTTCGGTCGGACTTGATTTGGTCAATGTCGACGAGCCGGAGAGCTTTACTTTGAGCTGGAGACTGATATGCCAGTGAGTCGTCATACGCGCGAAGTTTCGCTCCGGCTTACGAGCCGATATTATTAAAACGCACTCCTGAAGGATGAGAAATGGAGAACCGCAATCTTAAAGCTGTTAGCCCGGGACGCCTTGTGTCTGTTGTGCTAGATTGCCTCCTCCCGAATTGCCACTTAGCTGGCCTATAGATAGCCGCAATATGCACCAAGACGTGCATCGCCCCGATAGAGCATAACGCGGAAAGTCGCCCCGGTCTCCGTAGAACCACCTGCAACCCAGAGCATCTTGCGAACCTTAGGCTGTGAAACATATCCAGTCGAAGCGAAAATCAAGGGTTGTCACTGCAAGCACAGTTGGCTCCCTCTACTGCTGCCTTCTTCTCCCCACAAGTTTCGTCCAAATCGCGGCTGTATCGTACGCACACGGTTCTCATCATGGCGACGCCACCGGTTGTTAACTTTATCACTGGCAACGCCAACAAGTTGCGCGAGGTCAAGGCCATCCTCGAACCGGCCATCGTCGTGCAAAGTCGAGCGATAGATTTGGATGAAGTCCAAGGCACTGTTGAAGAGGTCACAATCGCGAAGTGCCGGAAGGCTGCAGACACGGTGAGATGCTTGTGAGCGGTACGGTTTTTACCAAACGCTGAGTTATATCCTTTACCTCAACAGGTCCAGGGTCCTGTTCTAGTCGAGGACACATGTCTTTGTTTCAAGGCTCTCAATGACCTCCCTGGTCCATACATGTAAGTGTGCGCGACTACTCGTCCACGCTTCGGCTCTCTATCTTCCTTTGCGGTCGTTTTTTTTGGCACTGCTGCGAGACACTGATGGTTTCCAGCAAGTGGTTTATGCAGTCTATTGGGCATCAGGGTTTGAACAACCTCCTTGCCGCTTACTCGGATAAGTCTGCCGACGCTGTCTGTACTTTTGCTTATTCTCCTGGCCCTGGCCATGAGCCAGTCCTTTTTCAAGGTCGCACCGGGGTAAGAAATGGACGATGTTCATCAGAACGCCATTTGCGCTCAAAGGCTCATGCTACATACAGGGCAAGATTGTGCCACCCCGGGGTCCCACGGATTTCGGTGAGTAGTTGTAAAGGCTTCGGTCTCATTTGATTCTGACGAGGTTGAGGCTGGGACGCTATCTTCGAGTACGATGGTCGAACGTAAGTCCCACTCTGGTCCTCGTCTCAAACAAACCTCTTATTAAATGAACACAGCTACGCCGAGATGGATAAGACCGCGAAAAACAAGATCTCTCACCGCGGCCTCGCGCTCAAGAAGCTGCAGGAGTGGTTTGCCCAGAAGGCAGACTAAGTCTCTTAGTAGCGCGTCGAGAGCCAATTGGCGCTTGTCTCTCCACATGACATGAAGTTCGCGGGATCGCTATCTGCTGCTCTGCGGAGGGCTGAGCTGCGACCCGTCGAGTCTGCGACGCAGTGTCAACTTGGGGCGATAATGTACGCATCACGCTTGTGGTCGCTTACCTGAGAATTTCGAACTCGCGATATCGGCGAAGGTATTTTGAACCCCGACGGTAGGGCTTTAGCGATTCATCGGCAGACCTGTGCTTGAAAGTTTGGCCTATGAGTCGGGCGAGTGCAGGCGCATCGCGGAACATGGGGTCGAAAACCAGCAGATTCGAAGGGCCATTCTTTTGTCTCTCGAAGCCCACGATTGTCAACGAGTGCCCTGCAAACAGTTAGTGTCGACAGGTCTGATAGAGCACTTCTATATACCGGCATGCTGGAAATATATGGGCGGAAGCTGCGTGCATGTAACTTTGGCGGGGGGGCTCTGCATTCCATGCTTGAAGTACTGCTCAACAGCATACATCAACTTGGCTTCGGATCTCCCTGGCTCCGCATCTTTGAACCCCTGAGCAGTGCACCTACGGTCCTGTCAACGGCGTGCTGAGAAGATATTTCAAGTCTGCAGACTCACGGTATCTGAAGGCTGACAAAGAGCGCTTGAGCCTGTAATTTGCACTTAGTCGATGTGTGCATTCCTCGAAAAGGAAACTCTCACCTCCGGCGTTCCAATATATTTACGAGTGCCCTTGATACCTCCCGTTTCAAGACGGCCTTGGGCGTTAATGCCCATATCCCACGCATTTTCGATGTACTCTTGTATCTCGAATATGGTGGGCAAACGTCCCCTGAACTGATCTCTGCCGTAGGCGTTCGCACCGTTGATGTAAGAAACCATCATCTGTATGTTGCGATAGCCGCAGAAACCACCTCGCCTTATGTCAATATGTGCCGGGACGGAGGGAAGTGGGATTTGACTACCTTCTTTCTTCAGCTTAGACACGTGTTGCACGGCGGGGTGGCAAAGATACGCATATTCTGTAGACCTGCTCTGCCGAAGAAGCTGTTCGAGGACGTTGATCACCCCTGAAACTTAGTCTGCGGTCCATCACGGCCTGAAAGAGGTACGAACCGTCGCTTGTTACCTCCCCGCCTTTGTGAAGTAGCGAAATGAGCCAGTCAGGCATGGTTTGTTCATGCGCGTATTTGCCTAGCTCAGCTTTCTGGTACCTGTCAGCACATGTGAGGAGACCGACACGTCGTCTAAGCGGACATACTCCCAAACGCTTATCCCCTGTCGCGCCTTTTTCTTTGGGCCGGGGCATTGACAAGAGCTGGCCCCATTGCTGTATGGCAGCCCTCTGCGTGTCACCTGCAGATCCGCTACCAGCATGACTGCTGCTGCTCACGGCCCCGACTTGGGTGGTCATTCTGGAGCTCGCGGTACCGTTGGCCGTCAGGTTCTCAGACGGATCGCTGACCCCTTGCCGCTGTTCTTCGACGTGGAGGTCAACGTGGTAGTCCATCTCAGCTATAGAGAGCACTTCGCCGCATCCTTCGATGGGGCACTCAGCATACTGCTCCTGAGCTGCCTGCGAGGATGAGGCCTGGTCTTCTTCTGGGTGAAAAGATTCCATATGCTGGGAAGCCGATCAGTGTCAAGTTCCAGTGATTCGCGTCTGGTTCGTGGACACACCGTCAGCATCTCATATTCACCGCCGCCGGCGATTCCGCAGAAGGGACAGATCATGGTGTTCGCCATGCTGACGAATTCAGAACTTCGGTGAAGCGAATGAGATTGGTTTGATGGAAATAATAATGAGATGAGGGGGTCGAAGGAGAATCGAAGAGGGCGGTTCAAAAAGGCACGAAAAACGAGGCCAGGTTTATCGACTTAATGTTCCTCCAAGCAATTGAGCTTGGCTCGATGATTGTCTTGGATTGAATCAGTACTGTGCAGTGCCTTGACAAAAGTAACTGCAAAGAACTCGCTCACGGTAGAAGAAGACACAAAGAGAGGTGGCTAAGCCGTGACGTCCAAAAGTACTCGAAGTCGCCTGAGCCCTGGGCGCGCAAGACCACGTGGTTTCGAAAGGAATGAAATGTGCCGCAAGTTCACCAGTGTGGCGCGCAGTAATATCTTCGGAAACTCGCTGTCGAGACCGAGGCAACAACTCAGTTGACTTCTCTACCACGACGCGAAAGAAAAGGGGTTAGTTGACGAGGTCCAAAGGTCTCTGATTATTGGATGTTACCCAGGCATTGGGAGGAAGTTCCTACGCAGGGTTCGCATGGAGGCTTTCCAGAAACGTAGAACCAATTAGGGATCAGCCCCATCGGCGTTAGAGCATGAAGTGATGTGCCCAGTCTGAGGAGCGGTTATGCAGGCCGGCGCAAGCTGCAACTCTCTAGGTAGTGTATCATGCAGCCACTACCTTATCTTATCATAGAGCCAAAGCTGTCCAGATTCACTAGTTCATGGCATGTCACATGTGCATGTAATTACATGCTGAGTTTACCAAGAAAGTGCATGGTCCTCGCATCATTTTGCAGTGAGTTCGTAGGAAGTCAAAAAGAAACATCATGCCATATCTAGCCGGCGGAGATTGAACCTTGGTTTTTTGGAGGGTTGCATACGGTGACTGCCATGAGACATCTGCATGCCTATGCCCAACTGGTTCGAGTCGCTGGTTCATTTCAACAGCAACAACGCTTACAATTGGGCACGTCCGCTGGAGGAAAACGAGAACGTCGTTGGTATTGTTACAGATAATCTATGAATCGTTACATGAGGATGCATTTGCCGCCTTCCGCGGCCTCGTTTGGATTTTGTGCCTTCTCGATCTGTGCGATCAGTATTTCAAACGCCTTGGAGACGTTCTCGTTATAACGCGCGCTCGCCTCGGTCCATCCACACTGGATCCTTTCGGATAGCTTCTTTCCCTCTTCGGCGCTGACCTGGCGTTGCTCGGGACGCAGATCGCTCTTGTTGCCGACGATGACAATCGGCACCGACTCAGTGCCCTGGAAGCGACCAGTCGGATCGTTAGCTTTGCTCGCTTTCCCAGGGGATAAAGTACTCCAGACGTACCAGGTGATTCAATATCTTCTCTCGAATAACCTGCACCATCTCAAATGATGGCAACGAAGAGACGGAGTACACTAGCATATACCCGTGGATGCCAATGAAGTGCTTCGAGTTCAGAATGCTGTATTCATCCTAGTAGAACAGGCTGTCAGCGGCAGTCTACATTTCGACCACGTTTGCCCCGTATCGATCGAGTTGTCGGTAACGCGAGGGGTGTGTCGGCCGGCGACGTACTTGGCCAGCAGTGTCAACTATCTCTGTAGCAAACTCTTGCCCCTTATAACGTATGGTTTTGCTGAAAGTATTCTCGATGGTCGGATAGTAGCTGTCAACAAAATGGCCGTCGACAAACTGAACGGCAAGGGAAGATTTGCCTATGCGTCGGGTGGTCCGTCATCAGCAAAAGGGACGTCATAGACTGTAGGATGGTTCATCTCGACACAAACCACAGTCACAACAAAAGGAGCGAGGCCCCAACCCAGTTCGACTTTAGGGAAGAAGCGACTGTTTGACCTACCGACGGACCGACTGCCAACAATGGCCACCTTCCTGTTCTTTGGCGCTGGCATTTATCTGGTACTCAAACGAGCCTGTTTTGGCTCGGCTTCTCGTGCGAAACTGGCTTGAATGATGGTCAGTGGGTGTCAAAGAACAGGAAGGTGACTGGTTTCAATCACATACGGAAGACGGGCGATGCACCAGTTGAGGTTCAACAGGGCGCTTTGGTGGGGGATAAGGCGATATCGGGATGGAGTTGCAAATGAGAGAGATGTCTGAAGGCGATAGATACCTCCCGTAGTCGCAGGCACCATACATGTGCCAAACTCCCAGTACCCGGTGACAGACCCTCCCACTAACAAATGACCATGCCCCACTAAATTAGAGGTGTCGGCAGGGACCTTGGTGGAATGAGCAGCACGCCCAAGCACTGCATTGAGCTGCCCGCCACTGTCACACACCCCGGGGCTGCGCATTGTGGGGTCGGTGAGTGTAAGGCACCTGAGGTACCTTACGTACCTACTGTAGTACACATAGTGCAGTGCGGTGACGCTTGCCCCTCCCTGCGGACCCAAGATGAGGAAGCCAGCTGCGTGAGGTAAGACAACCTCACTGTCACGCTTCGGCTTTACCAGTCGTTTAGAGGAGTTCTCGCTCGCATCCCGCTCGCATTTGGCCTATGCTCGGGGCTTTCACTTTCCATTGCTTTTTTGGCCGCATTATAGTATTATTTCCAATGCATCCAAAGCCGAGAAATTTCTGGTCGACCTCCATACTCATACACGATAACAGCAGATGTTGCATAACCCGTGCCTAGCTAGGTAGGTAGCGACCAGATTTCAACCGGAAATCCCTCCTACTATTAGTTCGCGTGAGAAGCCCGACCTCTCCGCGTTCTGAACCTCCTCTACGGGACAGCAAGGCCTCCCAGATGAGCAATAGCTTAGATAGAAACATTTGGCCCAAAAAACAAAGAGGCCACCCACGCGAACAGGGCCAGTGTCATTAGCCGTCACCTATCTTCGGGGACGTGGTACGCAGGTGTCAATGGACATTCATATAATGTAAGTCATTTCATCGTCTTGTAAAATGCCGGGTACTTTCTGCCCCCTCATGTCGTCGTAAAGAGTGCCACGCGGTCGAGTTTGTCATGCGGGTACCCTGCCCTTCTGCATCAGCTCGTTGACTAGGTTTTGTAGGCTCGTCGTCAGCTCGTCTGTGTCAACCTTTGCGTGCAAGGCCATGAACTCTTGGATCGAATCAAGTAGATACTTGATGCCCCTCCCTTGGCTTTTCTCTTCCAACCGTCGCCGAACCTGAGATCCCAGACAAAGGTAGCCCAGAAGAATGGCCAAATAGCCATGGGCTACGGCCACTGATGTCTTTTCTACAGAGTCGGCCTATTATTTTGTTGTCAGTATCATTGAACCCATAGTCTTCATTGGGCAGTGAACTCACCATGACAGCTGATTCTCGGTTATCTAGATAAACCTCCATTAGCTTTTCCAGGGGTGATCCATTATCACCTTGCCAAGCGTCAACGGACTGGCGGGTCGAGGGGCAATGCTCAGAGGTATTGATCATGACCCCAAGCATTAGCATGAGCATCTCGTAAATATCTTTAGAAAAGGCCCCGTTGCGGATGGACTGCTCTAGCAACTCAAACGCTGCGAGACTGGTGGCAGCCAGCTCTCGAAAGAGTTCACCCCTACTAAATGCGCCAGCTGCGGTCGGGTTGTTGTTCGTTGTGTTCAGAGCTAGTTTCAGCGTTGTGGACTCGAATTCACCGAACTCTGCCATTGGCCGAGACATGGCTGCCGTGAGGATGTCTGCGAGGATGGGCAAGTAGCGTTTGGTCCATTGGGGGCCAGCCTCGGACTGCATGGCCATAATCGAGCACCCCTCCAAAAGGGACAGCGCGATCCCACCTTCGGTAGTTCCCATTCCCTGAGCACGACTGTGTTCCCAACCTTTCTTGACAAACCCAAACAAACGATCCGTCAAGCTTGCGAGGATGGCCCTCGTAGCCAGACCATCATTGTCTTTGCATAACAAGGACAGGACTTTGAGAGCCAATATTCTTGGCGACAAGTTTCTCGGGGGCGAGCCTTTCCAAACCTCCAACCTTTCCAGAGTCAATCGCAGCATGGCCAAAGAACCTTGCCCATTCTTGGAGAGATTTGACTTCCGCTGACTAGCAAGGCTAATGATGTCCTCGTCCTCGTCAAACATCGTAGACGCCAGTTGCGCGATGCCTTCAGACTGGAGCTGTGGAACCAGATGAGGAACCGAATATGACGTGAAGAGCACCAGAAGGACGGACAAGAGGATAAATCCGCTGATAACATCCTCTTCAGTACCAATTGCCCGGAATAAGGCATCCTTGGCACCTTGGTCTCGGAATTGGCGTACGAACGTCTTGTCCCGGAGTTTGGTGGCCAGCTCTAGTAGCGCCGTACGTCTTGAGCGAGAAGACTGCGACTTTAGCGGCTGAGGAGTTCCTACTCTATCCAGGAGATCAGCCATACTGTCTGCGAACCGATGATTGGCACCGGCCTGCCTGAGAGCATGGATGTCAATAATGCCGCCACCTTTGGATGACGGAACCTCCTCCATTTCCTCTTCCTCAAAGGAGAATGAAGCCAGCTTAGACATTGGAGGAGGCGACACGTCAAGCTGACTATCAATACCCAGACTCATTTGGCTTCCAATACCGTCTCCGCCTGACTCATCTGCCTTGAGTGTCCTCTGCTCTCCGTACGTCGACCGGAATTTTCTTTGACTCAAAAGCGGTTTTGGTCGCGTCGACGGCCTTGGGGTTATCGCTGCGTCTGTGGGCCTCATCGGCGTAGAAAGCGAGCCTTGGCTCTTGGCCATCTCTGCAATGCCCCCCTCCGTCACATCAGACGCGTCAGACTCGTAGTCAGAACTATCCTCATCATTCTGTGCTGCCAGTTGGTCGATCAAGCGTACGCGCCTTGCCACGTTTAGGCGTTTCTGCTTTGGGATAGAAGACTCGACTGTCATCGAAGCCGCCCGTATGAATCTGGGTTCTATCTGAGGGGAGCGCGCTGGTGTTTTGTGCCGTATCTGCGAACTAATTTCGCTCTTCTGCCGGATGTTGCTTTCGACTGCGGCCTGAGCATCGAGAAGAGACGCCTCACCCTGCTGGTGACGTACAGACTTTTTTGGCTCAAGGTTCGGCGTAGGTCCCGGTATGGGTATAGATCTCACCTTAGGCGCAGGCTTGGACGATGACGGCTTCGATTCATGCTTCGCGAGGCGGAGGGATGTTGCGCTGCTCGAGTCGAAAGGCGACTTGATACGGCGTGGATGAGAGGGCAGTGTTGATTGCGCAGCATGCGGAACAGGGTGACTACCGGGCCTGCGGTCGGCCTTGGTAGTAACGGCAGTTGGTACTTTCCTCTTCTTGAAGCTTGCGGGAGCATCCGGAGTTATGTTGGTTAATTGGTCCAGCTGCGCTGCGGCGCGTCGAGAGAGGGATGATGGCAGGTGCGTAGGCTCGTCATCGGACATATCATAGGGGTCTCGGTTCGGGTCTGCGGGAATACGCTGCGTGGGGGTGTCTTTCCCATCACTGCTGGCACGTTGCGAGCTATTCGACAGTTCAAGAAACGCGTGTATAGGTCGTTTGCGCGAGGTCTTGCCGTAAGTCGTGGTCTTCTTCCGAGGAACGCTAGGCCCATCTTGAGTAGCCATATTGTGTGGAAATCTATACCAACAAAGAGTATGCGACGCTGCGACGCGTTATGGAAGGGCTAGCAATCCCGTTGCACCTTTTGGTGAGCAACACGCTCCATGCAGGAGAGAGGGAGCGGCAGAGGAGTAGGAATGGAGGGGACTGTTAACTGCTGATTGATGCGACGGCGACTTAAGTTCGAACGGGCGTGGGTATCGTGCTTTCGCGGTCGGGTGCTGTCAAAATAATGCGCCGTCAAACGCAAGCTAGTGCGAATCGTAACTGGCGAAGAGCTCTGGGGCGAAGGAAAAGCAAAGCCGTCGTCAAGTGCTCCGAAATGCACAACAGATGCTACAGGGCACGTTGTGGTAGAACGGACGAGGCGCGAATATGTCTAGTCGGGGCCTTGGGAAAGAAACACTCAAGAGCGCGCCTGCGGCTAAAGGCGATGGCGATAGCGGTGCGATGGAAGTGATTGATCGCGACCGTTGGTGATTGATGGCGAGGTTCTGCAGTTATTTTGGCACCTTGCAAGAGACACAGTTGTTTTCGAAAGCAAGGTCACCTTTTGCTGTTTTGTTCCTTGGTCACAGATCGCGCGCAAGGGGGACGGCAGATGCTTTTCTCTCCTGGTCTGACCTTCTACGCCTTGCGCAGGCGCATGGCACCTTACCGATGAGGGTACGTACCGCCTTCTCCTCTGCCATCTGCGTCCACTGCATCAATGCCCCGGTTGTGCGATACCCATTAAGTTAATTACTGAAGCTGCGACCACTTAATAAGAAGTATGTACATCATGCTCCATTCTCGAGTTCCCTGCACGATGAGTGTCTCGTTTACACAGGTGAAAATAAGAAGCAAAGGAGATCAAGGAAGAGAGCAAGAAGAGAGTAATATCTAAAGAGACAGGAAGGGCATGTACCTTTGTACAGATAGGCATATAGAAACAGAGAGAAATCGACAAGAAAAACAGCCCGATAACGCGGTGCTCAGGAAACGAAAATGGTACTTACCTGCTTGATCCATCCAACAACCCCACACGTCCCTTATCTCTTCACAGTGCCTCATTGATTACCTTACCTAAAAAACCCAAGGCGAGAACTGGCAGTGGTTAATCCCTTGACTGCCCCTCCCCGGCCCTGCATTAAGGTATCCGCGCTTCGCGTTGCGTTAGTGTCCCTGTAGTTAAGTCTGCTTCCGCCTCTTTACCCTAAGCTGAGCGCCTCTCAGCAGGATTCTGGCGGCGGCGGACGGCGAGCTCCATTGTGTCTCGTGACACTTCTCATTCCAACCCTTTCGGCTTCCGTGCCCATATTACATCGGGGCTCTGCAGTTCGCATTCCAGTCTAGCAGACGATTGTAGCTCCTTGATTAGAGCACTGGCTTTAGCTCACGTCTCTAAATCGAACCGTCCGAGCTTTGGACGAACTCCCAACCAAACACATCAACCCCTCACGCACCCATTTTTGCCTGGTCACCTGGCTCAGCACTCATCGCTTTCCTGCCTGCCCTTTCTTTTTTTCTTCTTTTATTGGGACAATAAGGTCAAACCAAGCCAGCGACAGCTGCTTTGCGAAATGGCCAGCCAAGATTCGAAGGTCACCGGCGTCAGTGGCCCGACCCAGTGCGTCGGACCGTTGTATCGCTCCGAGAGCCAAAAGCCTTCGGCAACCGTCTCAACTGAGATGAACTTGGACAATGTCATCATCCTCCCCCAGACACCTCAGCTAATTGCACTTCTAACGTGAGTCGAAAGTTTTGCCCGAAAATCTAGCTGAACGCCGCTGTGATTGTGCGAAGAGCATAGTGCCCCCCACCAGACAGGTTTGCCCAAGTTCCACGAACCACCTATTAACACTTTTTATAGTATCATTCGGGATAAGAACACCGAGCGCGGTGACTTCATTTTCTACTCCAATCGCATAATTCGACTGCTGGTTGAGGAGGGCTTAAATCACTTGCCCACAGTTGAACATGATGTGACGACGCCTGTCGGCCGGACCTACTCGGGTCTCATGTTTCAGGGCAAGATCTGTGGCGTGTCCATCATGCGTGCGGGCGAGGCCATGGAGCAAGGCTTGCGGGACTGTTGTAGGTCCGTAAGAATTGGCAAGATCCTGATTCAGCGAGACGAGGAGACGGCTCAGCCGAAGCTGTTCTACGACAAGCTTCCGGAAGACATTGCCCAGCGCTGGGTTTTGTTGCTGGACCCTATGTTTGCCACAGGTATGTATGAAGGAGACTTCGATGTTCAATACTTGAGAAATCCCGCACTTTTACTCAATCGTGTCATCATGAGCGCGTGGAATCGCTAATAACGTCCACGGTAAACAGGTGGATCGGCCATCATGGCTGTTCAGGTCCTCAAAGCAAGAGGTGTCCCAGAAGACCGGATCCTTTTCCTTAATCTGATCGCGAGTCCCGAAGGCATTAAGAACTTCACATCAAAATTCCCAAAGCTCAGAGTGGTCACTGCATTCGTGGACCAGGTAAGATGCCCATTGCCCTATATTCTATGTCCTTAGGTACTGGCATCTTACATTGTTCTTTACAGGGTTTGGATGAAAAAAAGTTGGTACCTGTGCATCTCATGGTGCCATCATTGCGATTGCTAACTCGCTGTCACAGCTACATCATTCCCGGCCTTGGCGACTTCGGCGACCGCTTCTACACCGTGTAAAGGTGCGCGCTTCGGACAAACAGGGTTATCGTGCGTCTTCGGAGCTTCGATGCTCTGGGCCGCTCTAACCAATCGCCCTCCAGACCGTAGTCAGTATGGGTGTACCGGGGTTGAAAGTGTGGATGGTATGCGACACTCAACGCGTGTCTCACGGTATCTTTGCCTCCTCTAGTAATCATCGTCATCTGCATCAATGCCCTCGCCTCCGTATCTTCTGTCATCATCGTCGTCGTCGTTCACCGGTCGACTCGGAGGTGCGCGCCGGGCACCAGAAGTCTTGTTCAGGCCACTTCCACCGGCTGGTGCTTCTTTGGCAACCGCATCTATTCGTGTGTCAATAACGACCTTCGTACTTGTGAATCTACTCTCCAACAAGGGGGGGACCCACCTGCGGCGTCTACCCATTCACCGTATACATCGACGGCAGCCGAAAGGTCTGAATATGACTTAGCACAAGCGGGCGAGAGACATGTTTGAACAAGAGAGCTTACAGTTGATGCTGCATTGAAACATCTGACCGCACACTCTGCAGTCCAGCGAACCGACACCCGCCTTCTTATCCAGCTTAACAGCTACGGAGTCCTCGTGGTTGCAGAAAAGACATGTGAATTTGGTCGGGAGGGGATCCTTCTGTGTTTGGGGGTCAGCATTTGGCAATTCGCATTCGAGGCCATGTGGACGAACCTTCTTGGGGCCCTGAGGCTTCGACGAACTCTTGCGCTTTCCCATGGTGCCGAAAGTCTTGAATGGCCAATAGGAGCGCGCCCAGCGCGTTGGATAACAGTCGTTAGATGTGCTATAAGCCTGACGGAGGAGGCGGTGAAAATTGAGAGCTGCGCGGTTGCCAGATGGAACAGCGATCAGCAGCAAAGCAGGGTCTTGAGGAAGTGTGGCGTGCGAGGACGGAGGTGCAGCGTGTGAACGCGATCAATACTGGGATTTCGAAGGATGCGCGGCGCAAGGCGGACAGACGTAGTGGACCCGTTTTAGCAATTGCGGTCAACTTGAAAGCTCTTATCACACGGCAGAAAGAGTCAACCCCGTGGCTTATCGGGGAAGCGGGGTATCAACGGCAGGGGACGATGCACTGAAAGCGGCTTACCTAATAACTAGCCGGTGTACCCGTTTTACGTAACGTAGGAACCTTACCTCAAGGAAAGCCGGAGGCAGCTGCATGGGCGGGCGCTGGCTGGTGCTACTGCTGCCAGGCTTATTAAGGCAAGAGAGATTTCATAACGTCGCCTACCTAGGTATCTACCTAAGGTGGTCTACGTCTCTACCTAGATCGAACCAGTTACCCCATGGCATAAAGCCTTGAGCGAGTCCACAGTCTGAATAGGCTACTCAGCATCCTTGGAGGAAGCGTAAAGAAGATGCCCTTGGCATTTCCCTCGTACTACAACGCAGGTAGTGTAGGTGTAGAGTTCACATCTTTGCGTGGGGGGGATCGCCCAATGGCCCTCATTGAGCCCCGCGGCGCCCAGCCGAAAACAAGGTCCAGTTAGCCTCGGAGATCGGAGTCCGGCAGCAGGTAGCAGTTCACATCATATACTGCGGAAGGCGTGTTGATTGTAAATCTGCCGCTCAATGATGGTGTGACCTCATTCACTAGGCAGGGTAGCCAATCTCATCCGCAGGTCTGCTATCCATCTGTTCGTATACCTATTAATTGTTGTATCGAAGACAGATAGCCGCATTCGAGTGTCTAGGGTGCTAGGTACCCAAGGTTAGGTCAGCTCCACGCCCGCGGCTACTGCGGGGAAACGCAGGGGCAGAGACAGCCCACCAGACATCTTGAGCAAGGCACCTGCCGGGATCTCGTCGGGTGCGCCCTTATCTTTGGCGCTGGCCGCCGCATACCTAACACATATCCTACCTATCTCTTCCTCCACGTTACATTAGGTACGGACGGCCCCGCATCTACTGTCTTCCACTCCATCCTGGGCACTGGTGCTCCCAGCCGTGCGATTGACCACGTCGTAAGGCATGTTGGGTACGACATCATTCCTGTCAGCCAGCTACATTATCCTGCCATGGGTTAGTGAGAGCTGGATGCGGGCATGCACAGCCTTTGGAGGTACTCAAAAGAGGCCGAAGCCTGAAGTAAGACGATGGCCGCAAGCTCAAGCCCCAGAGGGAAAGCCAGGAGGTGCATGTGCAAGTTCCAATCGCGTCTGTACTGCACCAGCAGCAGCGGGAGGTCGAGGTGCATGCGCGGCGCCTTCCGACAGGTCACAAGGCCTCGCTCAGGCAGTGATCCTATGCTCGAGGTACCTAGGGTCACCTTAGATTCAGATGCGTATCGCAGTAACGCCTTAGCCCCTCGCATTCTGCCATCCCTTACATCTGTTTGCTACATAGTTAATCCTCTCTTCATCCGATTTAGTCATCTGTTGAACTGCCACCCTAGACGACTGTGGACCAGCCATCGGTGGTCACCGTCTTGTCTGGTCCTTCTTAAGAGGCTCCAACCTCCCAGCTTCCGGCAACTACTTGTCGTCTAAACTCCGCCGCCTGAACTTACCCTTGGCCCCAGACTTGCTTCATCTTGTCTTACTTTCGCGGATTTTGTCCCTATCCTCCTCCTTTCCCTCCCTTCATTCTCTTTTCTACCGCCTCCTCGCCCTCTTTTTTCGCCAGCTTCACGATCCTTGTGGCCTCCCTCCTGTAACCCTCGCATCACCACCCACCTGCTACTGAACACGTCAAGCCCCATCTGCTTTCACTTCCGACCTGTATTGTGCCGTGAACGTCGTCTTCAAACTTAGGCAGTGATGAGTACTGGAAGCCCCCCCGAAGAGGCCTTGGCCCAGGTGCTCGGCTCCCTGCGCTCCATCCAGCAAACCCAGTCGGACCTTGTAGCTGCCGTCGATTCATTGACCCAGCGATACCATCAGCTGTCTGGTGATGCCAATGTCGCCGCCGCACTTGCCCCGAGCCCGGCTATCGGCACAGCCCCCGAAGCACCCCGCACCTCCGATGCTGCCGGTGGCTCGGACCAGCAGTCATCCGATCTGACCCTCCAGGCCCCGGCAGTTCCTTCGTCCCCAAGCCAGCGATCCGGCCTCACGTCCCGTATCATTTTAACGTATGTTCACGTTGCCGAACCGTTCCCCTGATCCGTCCATTTCCTCCCATCCGCTAGCGGCATTCGAAGCCATTTCAGCTCCCCTACTAAAGTAACACACAGAACATACCCAAAGCAGATTGGCATCAAGCCTCTGCCCCTGATTTGGGGCGAGGGAGAGCCTCATCGCCGAGGTCCAGTTGTCGTTTCCCGATCTTCATCCACCATTGGAAGACGTAACGGTTCGTATCTTTGACACCACATTATACTATTCATGTAGTTGCGGCTAATCAGGTTTCATTACCGTAGCCATCGGAGGTGAGTACCGTTTGTGCTTGGGTGAGCTTCTGATTTTGTAGAGACTGACCTATTCAACTTAGCTCAGTAAGTTAAACATACCTGACGCCTCTGATAATACAGTACAGCAGGCAGAACAGCAAATGCCTCGTATCTAACACAGCTCTTGCCAGTGGCGGGTCGTATTCAATTTACTATGCTTTGGCTGTTGCTAGCAAACAGCTTAACCTGGAGCATAGGTAAGACCCTGTTGGATCACGCACGTTTCGCAGAACGCTCACATTCCAGACCCGATTTCACCAACACGGAGCCGGCTGCCAAAATTGGGCCCTTTCCTCAGTGGGGAGACCCTAAGAAGATTGTGGCCATGGATCCTTGGGGACATTTGGCGCCGTGGCTCTTCAAAGACACGATTGAAAGAGACAATGGTATGAGAACCCCGAGAACATCTGCACAGACAGGATCACGCTTTAATACGAGGTTGAAGTTGATATCCGCCCGACTATCGCCATCACTAAGGCACACATGAAGGTTCGCGATCATACCTGCATATGATATCGATGTGCTAACGTCTGCAGCTGCCGGAGCTCGAAGAAAGCGTCAGGACGGGAAGGCTGTGAGTTTTCTTGACGCAAGAAGTGAAACTAGCTTTGACTGACCTGGGATGTTAGCGTTCCTGACGGCAAGGTCTGTATTAACAACCTCGGAGAGCTTGCTGTGACCAAGTTTGCCGTTGAACCTGTATGTCGATGCCACTAAGACGACCGAAAATGACGCAGCTAACATTGACCTAGGTGTGGTATCTGCCGGGGGTTGCCGAGAGATTTGGCATCGGTTCGTCATAGTTCCATCTCAGTGACCATTGAGTATCTAACTTAGCCTCTAGACGAGGGGGCCTTGAGGCGATCATTGTTCGAGCACACGGGGGGTAGTTACCCCGAGGTAAGGAATCCGGGCTCATCAGTAATCGGGCTCTTGGCTGACTCAATTGTCAGTTGATCACCCGCGGAGACATCAAAGTTTTCCTTCCCCCCATCGGTGAGCAGGCCTGAAGCAGATTTCGACTTCAAGCTGACCTATTGACCCGGATAGGTGGGCTGACTGTGTACTGTTTCGGTGATCCCGCCAAGATGTCAGACGAGTCGGTGCGGTTGGCATTGCGCATCCACGATGAGGTTTGCAACATGGACTCCGGCAATGACTTCCCCGCTTACAGTACCGTAGTGCAACGGCAGTGATGTCTTTGGATCTGACATCTGCACCTGTCGTCCTTATCTCATCTTTGGCATTGAAGAGGCGGTCAAGGAAGCCCAGAATGGTGGTAGCGGCGTTGTGATATACTTCAGGAAAGAAGGTAGAGCTCTCGGTGAAGTCACCAAGGTGAGTAACTAGCGTGCCTTCATTCAATGCGAACAAAGCTGACACAGAGCTATAGTACCGTGAGTGTGCCCTGAGTTGCGCGCCCGTGCTTGATTGAACCAAGCGCAGCTGCCGACCTGTCGCAGAACGTTTGTAAGATAGATGCTGACGGGGAACACAGTCGTGTACAACGCTCGTAAGCGGGGTGAAGACCGGGCTTCAGACTACTTCAAGAGAACCGAGAACATCGCAGGTGTCAAGGACATGCGTTTCCAGGCCCTGATGCCAGATATCCTCCACTGGCTTGGAATCCGCAAGATCGATCGCATGCTCAGCATGAGCAAGTGAGTAGAGGCTTCTCCCAGCGAAGCCGTCGTACCGCTAACAGGTTTTTTCCAACAGCATGAAGCACGACGCCATCGTGGGACAAGGGTGAGCGATGAGTTTCACGTCCAGAAACGTCGATGGGATTGCGTTGACAGTGTCTGCAGAATTCCCATCCATGAGCGGGTAGAACTCCCAGAGGAATTGATACCGGCAGATTCCCGAGTCGAGATAGACGCGAAAATCACCGCAGGCAAGCCAATACAAGTAAACTGCGAACCATTCTGAGTGCTGACATCAGAGTCTAGGGTACTTCACCGCTGGAAAGCGTATGACAGAAGAAGAGCTGAGGGCTGTGCAGGGTCGGCTCTGGGAAGAGTATGTTCCCCCAGGTTGGAGACAATTCATCGACCACTGACATGCCCGCAGTATTGACCACTAGGCACCACATCCAGAAACTTGGGCCGGGGGTGCGTTGAATGAGTAAGGGAGCAGCGTGGAGACAAAGGTGCCTCAATGCTGAGCAAAGACCAGTTGTGTTATTCATCCTCCCCATGTAAGATCCGCATCATCGCCGGTCTCCGGATGGATGGGGCGAGTAAACGTTGGACCTGCAGGTGATATAACATTCCCCTTCCTCTGGTTGTGTCGGCGGCATGAAGAGGAGGGGTGCGGCGGAAGTCAGGTAGGAATGTTGCTGCGGCATCGTCGCATGTACTGGCAAGCTGGCGGTTTAGGGACGTGAAGGCCCCATATATAGTAACGGATGCCATTGGGTTAGATATCTCCCGGTGAGCTAATTGACACGAGACGTCACTACAACCACGTAACATGGTTGTCGCACCACCAACGCGCGTGAGGAAACTAGGCCTGGCCTGGCCCGATCCGCATGTGGTGTATGTGTGTGTGTGTGTGTGTGTGTGTGTGTGTGTGTTGTTAATTGTGTATGAAAAGACTTGCCAAGGAGCAGCGACGCATGTACCGCCTCCAGCTTCTCCAGTTCCATGTCGTTGACCGGTGCGGTGCAATGGCGGTGTTCAGCCGGGATTGGACTCGACTTCCCGGGAATGGGCGGGAAATGGCGGGAACTGGTCAGCCAAACGGTTAGCCACCCCACAGTAGCTGCATGCGTGATGCCGGCCATGCATGGCCTTTGCGTATAAGTGCCCAAACAGACGCTCACCGACCCATACAACTCTAGACACATAGTTGGGAGCTGGTCCCATCAGGCACCGGCCATGTGGCCCAATGAATGCACGCTTAGCCCGTCAGCGGAAAACCATCGACCAGGCTCGGCCCCTCGTGGACCGATGCTCCCGCCAGGTAGCCGGGCTTGATGGCTGTTGATAATGTGCACGATATCCGCGTGAGGAGGGGTTCAAAGGCAAATATGATTTCCATCCGGCTCGTGCTTAGTGTAATTTTGCTGAAACCGATCAATCAACCGTGAGGATTCACGGCTAGCCGGGGCAGCATCCTTCTTTATCCATTCAATCATACGACAATCCACCTGGCAACTATGGCGGCCGTTGCCCGGGATTTGCGAGACGATGACAACATGAGGAGGAGGGAATCGTCGCCTCGAGCAGATCGTCGACGCCGACCGAGGCTGCTACGAGCCAGTGCAACTGAGCCTTCCATCACAACAACGTCGAATGCCAGTCGGGGTGCCATATCAAGTCCGCAGTCAACTCAGAGAGCTACCGAGTTGCTCAATCGCGTCGCAGTATATTCCGGTCCAGCCCCCGAGTACTCACCCACGTCGGGTGCGGCACCTCCCATGGCATCGTTGAGCGCCGAGGACGTGACCGTGGCGTCCGCCAACCGCGTACAGGGTCACAGGGAGCACCGTCCTTGTTCGTGAAATCCCAGGACTTTGGACAGCAACGAGTTGACTTTGCTGACGACATGCGTTGTCCAGATTCGAACGGCTATTTCAGCTTTCCCAATTTCGATGCCTGGGACGGAGAGCGGCGCAGTGACGGCAAAGAGGAAGATGTTTGAGCAACTCGATGAAGAAGGCGACAACGGCAGGCAGAGTTGAAAAATGACCGCCCGTCCCAGGAATGAGACGTTTCTGAATGCCTCACGAAAGGCATATGTTGACGATGATGACGGGCCCCTACGGGCTGTCCACGGTTCTGCATGAGCCGAATGACCTAGCGAGGAATGTCATTGCCTCGGAGGGTGGTTACATGTCAGTGGCGAACTGTCCTTTCGACCGAAGAAAACGAGCCTGAAGACAAGGTAGGGGGTTTATCGTGGTTTTATGCTGCATCGGCGAATGCGCAACGAAGACGGGCTCGAGGCGAGATGACAATCGCCACCGGGGCTCCTCTTAGGCGTTTGTATGGTCTGGGTGGGGAATTAAGGACAGAAACACCATAGGTCAACTTCACCGGTCATAACAGGACGGACAACACCACTCGGGTAGAGTGAAGGAGAAATCATAGGCATCACACCTTCTGCAAGAGGGATGGATGGATGGCGGCTAGCAAATACTTGCGGAAGCCCTGAGAGTTGTACTTTTCTGCTGGCTACCCGGGTGCAGGATGGCGTCAGGTAATCAATGCCTTCTATTGGTGCCATTGTGGGAGTCGAGATTCTTCATTGTAAAGTTTGATCGTGATAGGCAAATTGCAGCATGTTCATCTGAACGTTGTGCTCAAAGTGGAATCGAGCAATGGTCCACGTCCAGCCACACTCTCCGTGCGGCCGCAGCCACACCTGGCTGAGCTGTGACATTCACTGCCCGGAGACACCCACACCACACTACGTACCTGCCTAGGTAAGTAGGCACTGTCCGCAGGTACTGTCCCTGTACCGGGGGTGGGTCTTTGGGGCTGACAGAACAATTTTTTTTCATGATTTTGTGCATCACGTGATCACAGTGCGGGAAAGACAGTGCGTCGTTACGCCTAGTTTGGTTTCTCTGCGTGCTGACTTTGGGGCAGGGGCATGCACAGTGCTGTCCCGGGGTTGCAGGCCGCCTGGATTACATAATTCGAACGGGGCACACTCGCTAAGAATTTCGGCCACACAACCTGCGCTCTCAATTTTATCACCAGCGAAAACACCACCCCTCCAATCTTTCAACTACTCAACGTTCATCCGCCAGACAAATAGCAGCCGCCCAAAATGGCTGTTGGAAAGTAAGCAATATCACTCCCGCAGACAAATGACGATGCGCGCGCCGTCGAGTATCGCTGCCGTACGCATTCTCGCCGTCAATTGCTAACCGTTCTGCTTTCGCTAGGAACAAGAGATTGTCCAAGGGCAAGAAGGGTCTTAAGAAGAAGACCGTGGACCCCTTCTCCCGCAAGGATTGGTACCAGATCAAGGTAAGGGTCGGCGCAGTCACAATTTCGGCGACATGTAGCTGACAATGCCGCGACAGGCCCCGGCCCCCTTCAACGTCAGAGAGTGAGTTCTGCCAGCCCGATGTTCCAACAACAGGATAGCCCGCAGCGACAGAAGACCGACAGCGACCTCGGAGGACACGATCGAGAGAGGTTGAAGGAGGGGGCGCAGACAGGGTTGGAGATTACTTCGCAAGCGGATTGCTGACTCCTTCTGCAGTGTCGGCAAGACCCTGGTCAACAGAACCACCGGTCTGAAGAACGCCAACGATGCCCTCAAGGGCCGTATCTTGGAGGTCTCTCTGGCGGATCTCCAGAAGGACGAGGACCACGCTTTCCGCAAGGTTAAGCTCCGCGTCGACGAGGTCCAGGGCAAGAACTGCCTGACCAACTTCCACGGCCTCGACTTCACCTCCGATAAGCTCCGCTCCCTCGTCCGCAAGTGGCAGACCCTCATTGAGGCCAACGTCACTGTCAAGACCACCGACGACTACCTCCTCAGACTCTTCGCCATCGCTTTCACCAAGCGCCGCCCCAACCAGATCAAGAAGACGACATACGCTGCTTCTTCGCAAATCCGTGCCATTCGCCGCAAGATGACCGAGATCATCCAGCGTGAGGCTTCCACCTGCACCCTCACCCAGCTTACCTCCAAGCTCATCCCCGAGGTTATCGGCCGTGAGATTGAGAAGTCCACCCAGGGCATCTACCCCCTCCAGAACGTACGTTCAGATCCACATGTGGTGTTGCGCGCAAATTTCAGAGCTGACTCGATGTCCTCAGGTCCACATCCGCAAGGTCAAGCTCCTCAAGCAGCCTAAGTTCGACCTTGGTGCCCTGATGGGTCTCCACGGCGAGTCTGGCACCGACGACCAGGGACAGAAGGTTGAGCGTGAGTTCAAGGAGCGCGTTCTTGAAGAAGTCTAAGGAGTAAGAACCTAGACGGAGGAAGGTTCGGCAGCAGGGAACTCTGGCTCTATCGGCCGGAAAACAAATTCGGCATTGTTTAGGTCGTTGCACATGGCGTAGCATTAAGGCGGCTGCGGGTCTAGGTTACCTCAAAATGGTAAATGGTCAATTCTTCAAGACACTGTGCCGGGTGTGCGCAGCCTCGCTTCCGAATCATGATGGCAAGACTTGGGTTTCGGGATCCGACTGGAGGATATAAAAGAAAAAGGCGTCATGTGTGTATGTGGAATGGACGGACACGTTTTTTGTTGCAGTCCGTTTTCGACCAAGAGCAGACTCTCGCAGTACCACCAATGCGACTTCGTTCCTGGAACAAGCATGGCCCATGCAAAGTCTCGTGACTGGAAGGCTCAGTTTACAAGGAGCGTGTTTGTGGTGACGTAGTTTGCATCCCCTGATTCGGAGCATGTCGAATTGGACCTGGTGTGTATCTAAATAATTGTCTATCCCATGCCTGTCTACGAATGAATACAACCCTGCCCTATCCTCTGCCACGCACATGCGTTTTACGACGCCTTCCGCTATTCGGGTCCTCTTAGAAACTCGACGACCGCTACGACTCATGCGTCAGTTCTTGCTACGTGACCGGTACTAAGGGGAACTTACCCTGGCGGAAGTCTTCCGGCTTCTCTGATATCACCCAATGACCGGCGTCGATGTCTGCCAAACGAAACTTGGGGAAGAATTGTCCGATGATGGGCAAAACATCATCCGGTACATACTTGCTTTTGGTTCCGCGGACAAAAAGAGCAGGCTTCTCGAAACGAACCTTGCTCGGATCTTTGTATGGGAAGTCCCCCATGTGGTTCAAAGAACGACCAATGATGTCCAGTGGAACTCGAAACTTTTGCTCCGGCTTCCCTGCTTGGGGCCGGTGTAGGTTGCCAAGCAGGAATAGACGAATAGGCAGAGACTTATGTGACAGAATCAATGAAATGTGCGCTGCGTTTGGGCACGGGAGAGTCTTACACTTTCATACTCTTTGAGAATCTGGTCCGCCTCTGCCTGCCTGGTGACATTGGCAGATTCGATCCTTCTCATGCCTTGGATATACTTCCCAAACGCACTTTCCAGCACTGCATCCACCGGCGCATTGTCGACCGCGACGATGTCCTTGACGAGACCAGGTGATTCCAACGCAAGTGTCATGGCAGCCTTAGCACCCCTTCAGAAGACATGGCTCAGTACGCGACATCTCTTTGAAACCTGGTGATCATTTACTCACATCGAATGTCCGATGATGGTCGGTTGACGGAGGTTATGCTGGTCTATGAAACCCGCGACATCATCTGCCATGTGTACGTAGTCGTGATGCCAGTCATGAGGCGACTCTCCATGGTTGCGCAGGTCCTGGTATCATCATCAATACCACGGCCAAGTCTTGCGAGTAGTTCCTTTACCAATGCATAGACAGGTCTTCCAAGATCACGTGCGAGCACTCTGGAAGTGTGTCAGAAACAAGGAATCCGTCCATAGCGGGTTGACTCACTTGCTGATGCTTCTGTTGTTCTTCTTCGACCCAAAGAGGCCATGAAGGAAAAGGATAGGGGCGACCAACCCAGCGGCTGCTTTGCTTGGCTCATGCAAGTCGTAGGAGAGCGTCAGCCTATTCTGAGTCGACAAAGGCCTCAACAGTGCTGGTCCAGCCAGAGTATCCCGGCGAATGAAGCGCTGCATTGTGGGCAACGTCATTTTGGCTGAAGTGAGATGAGGCTGGTGAAAATTTATACAGCACTACAGTAGTAGTAGGTAACTTCTATAATAAGCTTATATAGTTAAATATAAGTGTTTTAATGTATATATAAGAGAATAATATAATAAAGTATAGAAAAGTTATAAGTATATTTAATAACTAGGGGCCGCTGGCCTTGTATTGTGAAATTTGACTAGTATTGACTGCGAAAGCTAGACTAGTCCCCTCGCCCTCTGCTAACAACCTTTAGGTCACGTGACTACTTAGACATTATCTTCGCCTCTACGCTCCTCCGTTAGTCAGTCTATCAGGACTTTAAATATTATAACGAGCTATAACTATCTTCCTCTAGCTACCTCTATCTTTACGCTATATTTAATCTACGCCTATTTTCTATTATCTCCTCTACTATTTAGATATCTATACTACTCTACTAAGTATAATAACTTTAAAGCTTCTATACTATTATGCTATTAAATAATATCTTCTACTTTACTATATAGTCTTAATAGCCTTACTACTATTAGCTATACTCTTACTATTAAATTTACTTTTCTTAATTTACTAACCTTTTAAACTACTTTAGTTATTTTAAAGAAACTTATAAAGTATTTATAGATATTAGGATTATTATTAATAGCTTTAACTATATCTATATTAATCTTAAAGCTAGGCTACTAGCCTTATATTATGAAATTTAACTAGTATTAACTATAAAAGCTAGACTAATCCTCTTATCTTCTACTAATAACCTTTAAGTTATATAACTATAGACTTAGATATTATCTTCGCCTCTACGCTCCTCTAACTTTAAATACTATAATAAGCTAAGTTAACTATCTTCTTCTAGCTACCTCTATCTCTATTAGTCTCCTCTATCTCTTAAGGCTCCTCTAAGCTATACCTACCCTTTACGCTATATTTAATCTATACTTATCTTCCTCTCCTCTACTATTTAGACGTCTATATTGCTCTACTAAGTATAATAGCCTTAAGGCCTCTATACTATTACGCTATATAACGTCTTCTGCCCTACTATATAGTTTTAATAAAGAACCTTACTGCTATTAGCTATACTCTTACTATTAGATTTACCCTTCTTAAGTTTATAGTTATAACGCAGCCCCCCTACAAAAAGACTATAGCAAAATTCACCCTATATATAGGTATAATTCTAGAAACACTATATAGGTACTTTAACCTATACCCTCTACTAATTAAGGAAAATAGTATAGAAACCCTATATATTCCTACTAGCAAGTAAACCCTCTAAATATTATAAAGTTAAATATATACCTTAGCTAAATAAACTAGTAGAATAGTAATAGCGCTAGCTATATAGTATAAAGCTAGTAGTACTATATATAGTAGAGCTAATTATATTAAAGCTAAATAGGTTACTAAAGCTTTTATAGCTTAGTAACGCTACTAAATAGAGATAACTCCTTAACTAAAGAGGTTATTATAAGAGGTTCTTATAGCTAGAAGTATAAAAAGCTCTACTATATATAAAGCCTTATACCCTTCCCTCTTCCTCTTCCTTACTAACCTATAATAAATCCTAAAATATCTTTATAATATCTATACTATATAAGGAATATAAGAATACTAACCTTATACTAAGTATACCCTTCTTTAAGAAAATAGCTAAAGATATCGCTATATAGAATAATATCTATATACTAAATAAAACCTTTAATTTTAGTAAGTACTCTAACTCTAATTAGAAGTATTTTATTATAATAGTATTAAATAGAGCTTTTAAAAATACCTCTAAAAAGGACTTTCTCTATACTATAATTAAAGTAATAAATACTTCTAATAGCTTTAAAGTAGAAGCTATATATATCTCTAGCTATCTTAAAAAGTAGCTCTTCTTTATATAAACTCTCTATAATACTAAAGTAGATATAGCTTAAGCTTAAGTATAAACCTAGTAGGAGAATATTAGTAAGTACGCCTTATACTAACTAATAGAGAGAGCGTTACTAATAATAGTATAGCTATAAAGGCGTTAGCTAACCTAATTAAATAAGAAGATAATAATAGTAATAAATAGCAGATAGTAGAAGGGGGTAGAGAACTTAGAATTTTTAGTAATTTTAACTTGAAAATAAGGGGTTAGATAGGTAGTTTTATAGGCGTTAAGCGTTATTATAGAAGGAAATAGCTTATATAAGTAGATAAAGGTCTAGTTAGCTTATAATAAAAAAGACTAAGTAGATAAATAAGAAATATACTTATTTTTATACTTTTTTCATTCTTCTTAATAACTTTAGTAACTATCCTTCTAGAAGAGCTTTTAGGATTCTTTAGCTTAGTTTATAGAAAAAATTTATTAATCCTTACTTTTTAAAAATTAAATAAAAATAAGCGTTTTTAAGCTCTTCTAACTTTAATTAGCTCTATTTTTATCCTCTTTCTTAATCTTTACTATACTTCTTTAATTATTTAAGATAAAAATAGGGGAGAATACTATAGAAGTAATACTACTAAACTTCTTCTTAGTAGCTTATTTTCTCCTAAAAAATTATATAACTTAAAGTATAAAAAAAGTAGAAAATATAGATAAAGTATAAGTTAGTTAAGTTTATATTTATATATTTACTTTTATATCTCTTATAGTTATTTAGAAAATTAATATATAAGTATTTAGGTATTTTTAAAAGGTTTTCTACTTAGAGTAAAGTATTTAATATAATTAATAAGTTTTTCTTTTTACTTTATTATAACATTAGTAACTGATATAGGGAGGTAAACTAGATTACTATAGAGGATTCTCTTTATAGTTATTTTATACTACTTTACTAAACTAAAGTAAGAAAAGCTTAGAAAAAGAGGTAATTTAAATATTACTATATTAGAAGAAATTTAGCTAATACTTTTTTAACTTCTATTTTCTTAAAGTAAAAAGTAATAGCTTAAGTACTTAGAATTAAAGATTAACTAAGTTTATAGGAATCTAAAAGACTTTAAGAAAAAGAATATCTAGTTAAATAGAAGAGAGTAGATAAGGTTCTATATAAGTTTAGTTAATTCCCCTTATTAGCTTACTATTTACTTATTTAAAATTATTATATACTACTTTATTATAAGCTACTATAATAATAACCTAAGAATAATTAAGATAAAGTAAACTTATTTCGCTCTTACTTCTAAAACTAAAACTATAAAAGTAATAAGATTTATTTTACTTTTTTTATAAACTTTAAAAAAGATAAAAATAATTAATCTATTCTAAGAAACTTCTCTTTACTTAAACTTATTAGAAGGTTTCTAATAATATATTAACTAATAAAAGGAAATACTAAAAAGCTTAAAAACTTAAGATCTAAGTTATACTTATATATAAAAATACTAAGATCTAGCTTTTTTAAATTATAAGTTATTATAAATATAAAAGTATAAAAAGCTAAAAAAGAAAAATATTATAACTATACTAACTTTTTGAAGAAAAGGAGGGGAATATTTTCTAAGTTTAACTAAGAGCGTTTCTCTTTTCTAAGAATAATTTTATATTAACTCTATAGAAAAGAAGATATATATATCTCTTTTACTACTCTTCTTCTATTTTCTTAAGTAGTAAATAAGTAGTTAGAGTAAAATACTTCTTTTAAAGTTTATAGTTAATATTATAGTTTTATTATAGACTTTATTAAATTTTAAGCTTAACTTATAAAAGAGGAGTATTATAAAGTAAAGTTATAGAAGATATTACTAATAATAGCTAGATTTCCCCTATAAAGAGAAGAAAAAGAAACTTAAAGTATAAAATAACTTTACTACTAAGATAATAGAAAAGAAGAGGGATAATAAATATATATATACTTTTTAGATAAGAGAGAAAGATAAAAATAGAAATAATAGTAAGAGTATTCTTTTCTTTCTTTATCTCTCTCTTTATTTTTTATTATCTTTCTAAACCTATATTATAAGAATTTTTCTATTACTCCTTCTATTAATAAATTATTAACTTTACTTAAGTTTTATATAATCTTTTTACTTTAGCTTTTTTTAGGAAGGCTTTTTTCTATTTCTTCTTTTATTAATTTATCTATATTTTCTTTAGAATAGCGTTATTAGACTTTAGAGCTTTAAAGATTTTAACTTTAGTTTAAGATAAATAACTTAAACTAGAAATAATAGATAATAAAACTAACTTAATTATTAATAATATTTTAATAAGTCCTTTTATAGGTTTTTCTTTTTACTAATTTT
>JAKMXC010000564.1:0-38786 GCA_025328345.1 Colletotrichum sp. SAR11_59 | reverse complement strand
TATTTTTCCCGCTTCCATTCAGCCGGGGGGGGGCTGCCATTAATTTGGCCTCACTTCAACCTCGTTCCAACAAAAATTTATGCCCCCCCCTTTTTTTTTTTTTTTTTTTTTTGTGACGGGCAGTGGTCCCTGCAGTCTGGTCGTCGTCGGTCTCTCTTCTTATGAAGTGTCCCTCCTCCAGACTTCCCCTCACTCTGCCCAACCCAGCCCGCTTCTGACGGATCACCGCCAGCATGTGAGCGATGGTATGACGCCAGGCGGCCCTACGGCTCTCTTCCTGGGCTTAGCGCGTGCTCACCTTTGGAGACTGAAGGATGAGGGTCTTGGCGGCAAAGCCAGATTCCGCCCGCGGACCTGCAAGCGTACGCGGCCGCATCCACATGGCGCCAGTCGAGGCGACCACCTCACCTCGCCGTCCAGCCCTGAACGCTGTCGGTCTGCCAAACGGTTCGCTATCGCTATTCCACTGGGCGACGGCGGGCAGACACGATGGGAGGGATTCCCGCCTCCCGCTCCTGCACTGCGGGCTGGGCATTTTCGTCCCTTCTTTTTCCTCCGGGAGCCCTGCTGCGGGAGACAGAACTGACAACCGTTCGGGCTTGGCAGGCCACGAACAGGGCCCTGCGGCCCTATCCATGTTGATGTTGCCTCCGGGTTGCGGGCGTTTGGGGGAGCCCGCGCTGTGTTTGATACCCAAGTTAAGCTCACATGTCCTTTGGTACTTGAGCAGCAAGTACTTCTTCCTGCTTGATGATCTGCAGCTGCTTGTATGGAAGAGGCATATTAGCCCAACTTGACCGCGTGAGGTTCCGGCGCAGGTGGTGGCGGCCCTCTTTGCGTTATTTATCAAGTGAAGCTGGAGTCTGCTGCGCTGTCCACAAGGCCCAGAACCAACCGAACGGTGACGGCTTCCCTGAGGCTGTAGACAATACGCGGGATGGATATGGACGTCTCTCTTTTGCAGAAATGTCACTGTGCAAAAACGGGAACTTCGTATCGAAACGCTGAAGCACTGCACAAACATGGCCCGTCTGGTGCAACTGGAACCGAGCATTCCGCTGCCGCCCCTCCTTCCCCTTCTCCCCCTTCAAACCCCACCACTCCAGCATCAAAGACGTCTCATCCTGGGCTGCCTCTGAAGCCGCAGCCCCTCCAAACCATCCCAAGTCCCAAGCGCCTGTAGCTACCGCCCTCAGGTACCCGGCGGTTCCTCTCGCAGCCAGCTGACGGCGCCCCTCACCTCAGCTCAGCTCTCTCACCTGTGACCTCACCTCCACTGGGCCCCTCCCGGACCTCAACCCCACCGCATCCAACCTCTTGAACACGCCGTTATTAACGACACTTGGTCTTTGGTGCCGCTCCCGGGTCTTGCGCATCTCCAGATCACATTGCAGAAGCCGTCTTCCGTCTTGAACCTCGGGGCTTTCAGAGCAGCCTCTATTCACCCAGGCAGGTTTTTACCCCTCCCCCGCCTTTCCGGGACCAGCCACTCACATCATTCCAGGGACCTGTAAAGCAACCTCCACAGTAAACAAAGCAACAGCCTGTCATCAGCACCATCACAAAGCAGACATGTCGGGCTACCCTGGACAGTACGGCTACGGCGGCGGCGGCCATGACGGAGGCTACGGTGGAGGCTACGGAGGCGGCGGCGGCGGCGGCGGCGGCTACCAGCCTCCCTCGGGCCCGCCCCCTTCTCACCACGGCGGTCACCACGGCGGCTACGGCGGAGGCTACGACCGTCCTCCTCCCGGCCCCCCGCAGGGCTACGGCAACTATCACGAGCAGCCTCCCAACCCAAACCCCGGCAGCAGCTACATGGGCAGGTACGCCCCCCCTTCTCACCCTCCCCCTCCAGGCTTGGATGTCTACGGCTACCCCGTGAACTCCCATGGTGACCAAGGAAGGCCCCGTAAGTTGACCCTGAGCTATCATGCCGGACCGAGCTAACAGGCCGCAGACATGCCCACCGTCAACTCCAACGACTGGGCGCACGGCAACAGAGGCGCGCCCCCTCCCCCTCCCACCGGCGTGCAGCAGTTCGGCCACGGCGCCCCCGAGGGCTACGGCTTCCAGTACTCCACCTGCCAGGGCAAGAGGAAAGCCCTGCTCATCGGCATCAACTACTTTGGCCAGGACGGCGAGCTCCGCGGCTGCATCAACGACGTCAAGAACGTCTCCGCCTTCCTCGTCGAGCGCTACGGCTACAAGCGCGAGGACATGGTCGTCCTCACCGACGACCAGCGCGAGCCTATGGGCCAGCCCACCAAGCAGAACATCCTCCGCGCGATGCACTGGCTCGTCCAGGGCGCCCAGCCCAACGACTCGCTCTTCTTCCACTACTCGGGCCACGGCGGCCAGACCGAGGACATTGACGGCGACGAGGACGACGGCTACGACGAGGTCATCTACCCGGTCGACTTTAAGGAGGCCGGCCACATTGTCGACGACGAGATGCACCACATCATGGTCAAGCCCCTGCAGCCCGGTGTGCGGCTGACGGCCATCTTCGACTCGTGCCACTCTGGATCCGCGCTCGACCTGCCGTACATCTACTCCACCAAGGGCGTCCTCAAGGAGCCCAACCTGGCCAAGGAGGCGGGCCAGGGTCTGCTCAGCGCCTTCCAGGCGTACACGGCCGGCGACCTCGGCGGTGTCGCGAGCTCCATCTTCAGCTTCGGCAAGCGCGCTATCGCCGGCGACGACGCCTACGAGCGCACCAAGGAGACCCGCACGTCGCCTGCCGACGTCATCATGTGGTCCGGCAGCAAGGACAGTCAGACTTCGTGAGTGCTTCGAGAGTGTCGTATGGTCTCAAGATTGCTAACCCCAGCAGCGCCGACGCCAACATCGCAAACCAGGCCACCGGCGCCATGTCCTACGCCTTCATCTCTGCCCTCAAGGCGAACCCCCAGCAGAGCTACGTCCAGCTCCTCAACAGTATTCGCGACGTGCTCGAGGAGAAGTACACGCAGCTGCCCCAGCTCTCCAGCAGTCACCCCATTGGTAAGCTCTCCCGCGTGTGTCGAGACTGCTTTGGCTAAACCCCTTAGACACGGATATTCTGTACGTGATGTAAACGTCCTCGAGCGTATGGTCGATTCTGGGACACGGGAGTACACAAAATAGGTTAATCATAGCAATAAGAATGGCATCCATTGATTCTTGAAATGCAATCCTGGTCTGGGGGTATCGATCCTACAGCTCCTGATTCAACACGCGTGCCACCAAACGCCTTTGCCAACTTCCAGCCGCTAATCCAGACAGCAAACCAACTCTAGTAATCTCAAACACAATGCGCCTGCCAATGTCATCCGCGCGCCCTACTACAACACCAACACCTACATATCCGCAAAGGGGTCGTCGTCTTCAAAAGGGTCAAAAGTAGCAGCGCTCTTCTTGCGCTTGCTCGCTCGCTCGGGGCTGCTGCTGCCGCAGAGATCGATGAGATCGTCGTCCGCCTTCCTCTTGCTCGCCGTCGTGGTCGGAGCACCGCCAATGTTGGGCGAGCGCGCCAACAACACGTTCGCGGCTTGGCCGGCTGCTGACGTGCCAAAATGTGTACGGCGCGTCGCGTTCTCCTTGTCCTTAGCAAGGCCGTCGAACCGCGACTTGACCATGGCAGCGGACGTTCCCGCGCTCACCACGTTTCCGGCGGCCGTCTTTACCTCCCACGTTGATTTTGAAGACCGCTTCTTGCGCGCCTTTTCTGCGTCTAGGACCGCTGACATGAAATCCGGCGCCCGCGACGCGGATGCTGACGACCCAGGCATGGTGCTCAGGGGTGGGGTCGTTGACGGTCCCGGGATGGCGTTGTGTCTGCTTGCAAAACTGGTGACCGTCTTTAACAAAGGCGGCGCATGGGTGTCGCGCGTTAGCCCGGCCCTCTTCCGGATCCCGTTGCGCACCGGCTCCCTATTCCGCGTACCGCCGCCGCCAAACGATGCGAGCGGGTCCCGCTTGATGACGGGCTCGGGCGCTTTGGAGCTGCTGCTCGCTCCCACATCGTCTAGGGAGCTCATCGGCGGTTTCGAGTAGTCGTTAAACTTGGGCGTGGACTGTTCTCGCCGGGGCGGTTGTAGGTTCTTGAGACGATCCCTCGTAGACAGCCCGCTCTTGGCGTGGGCGCTTCCCGGCGTCTTCACCTTCTTGACCGACGCGAACATATCGCGAATGCTTCTGGATTGGCCGTGGTGCGAAGAGCTCGAGGGGGTATGCTCAGTCTTGACGCGCGCGAGCTCGTTGCGCGGTTCAGTCTTTGGTGTGGCCAAACCACCGACCGTGGTTCTAGCACTTGCCCCTGGCTCTCTCTTGACGACCGTCTCTCGAACGCTCCTGCTAGGGGTCGCCGTGGAGACGGAAGTATTCGCAGACGACGACGAGCTGGTCCGAGAAAGCCCCGATCCGCTGGCGGGCGTAAGCGATGGCCTCGCCGGTGTGCGCTGGACGGGATCTGCAGAATCAGCATCGCCCAGCTTCCACATGATATCTCCCTTGTCGCCGAGGAAGGGCAGCAACCTCGACGGTTCAAACTGCCGCACGGTTCTGGACGCCTCCTGTCTGCGCAACGCTTCAATCTTGCCAAGCTCCTTGTTCACCAGGGAGACCTTGTTTAGCTGCATTGTGATGGACAGTTCGTTTTTGCCAAAGATTGTCGTCTCGATGGGCTTTCTCTGCTGGCGGAGCTGCTCCTGGATATGGTCAATCACCTTCTTTGGCTTCACCAGATGGAACTTCTTCCAGTTGGGCTGTTCAAAGTAGGCGTCGAGGTATTTGCAGTCGGCGCAGCAGGGCCGCAGTGGCGTGATGGACGACGGGGCGTCCTCGAACTGGAGGGAAGCGTCATCAAACACCATCTTGTGGTATAGACCGAAAATAGCCTGGAAGAGCTTCTGGAATGCAGGACTCGGATCTACGAGATCGTGAAGACTTTTGAGACAAGGCAGCCACAGCGGAGCCATGTGTATCGGCCTGATCTCTTCCTGATGGTCAACAATATGGTTCACAAGGCGATTCAGCTCAGACTCCATGCCGAGTCGGTCGAGACCCTTGAACAGGCCGGCGATCAAGCTGAAGCTTGTCGGGGGCGGTTGACTCCGACCCTCGAGAAGCTCAGCCGACGGCTCGTCTTCGCACCATGTCTGTCTTGCGGTTTGCGCCTCGGTGCTATCGTGTTTCAATGCGTTGCTGACGAGCTGGCCGACCATCCCTGAAGACTGGGTGATGAAAAGCGTCTGGTACTTATTGTAGAACATCTTCACCTGCTCAAGAGGGAGGTTGTTTCGCTTTGCTACATCGAGCAGCCTGTTCAGCAGACCCAAGATGAAGGTTAGGTTTTCCCGTAGCTCGCGAGATCCACATACGGCCGAGTTGACCCTGTATTTGGTCAGTCTCAATTCCTCAACAAGGGAGAAGCACCCACATTTTGTGCCAATCGTCAAAATTCTCAAAGAACTTCAAAAAGTCCGCGATAACGCGGCCGTGGTTCGCTGTGACGGGAGGCTTCAGCAAGTTCATGGCCTCGTTGATCAGCTCCTTGGCGACGTTGGTGGCCTCGACATTCTGAAAGTCTACCGGCATCTTGTTCATCGGGGCGGCAACCTGTAAGAAGTGGGCGTTCTTAAGAAAGAAGCGGCGCAACCTGTATCTGTGTCAGATGCGTCCCCATTCACAACGAGGAAATACGTACGCCCCGAGGGCTTTCGCCGCGGGATATCCCGTCCTGTCGGCATTCTGACACAACAAGTCGTAGTTGATTGTTGGGTGCACCGGCGTGTTAGCAGCGAGGCGCTCGAAGAGCGAATGGGCCCGAAAGACCAGGGAGACCACTATCAAGTCGCCCATGATGAGGGGATCCAGCGCCTTGACCCAATCTTCCCGATTGCTTACCCGCATGCCGAGGATTCGGGTTTCCGCCGGTGCTTCGCTCTCCTTTGGGAACACAAAATCGCACAGCGCCTCCAGGGCTTCGAAATGCTCCTGTCGCTTCACGGGGGCCTCGCACTGTTTGAGTAAGTGCCACCAGACGTTGGCGTAGGGCTGCGGGTTTTCTGCGAAATCGACCAGATCCAGTTGCGTGCTCGTGGGCACAATCATGATGGCCTGCGGGTGGTGAGCATACGTCGCGTCACATGGAGGGTCAGACTAACAGGTGCGAAATACTTGCCGAGGTCGGCAGTCATCCCGGGGACGATCTTCTGATACCACTTGGGGTTGTTCTCGCGAGCCTGGCGCTCTTCATCGAAATACCTCTGCTCCTGGGGCCCTTGCCAGAAGAACAGCCCGCGGCGGGCACGCTCCCACGCAATGTTCCTCTCGTCGAGGACATTGCCTTCCTTGCAGTCAATCTCCTCCGCAAGGTTCGCTCCCGAGAACCCCCTGAACTGGTAGACGTGCGGCGTGTGGCGTACGTGCTGGTACGTCTTCCAGAACCCGTCCTCTCCGATTTGAGGTTCCGAGGCATGGCCGTTGGACTGCTCCTTGGACACCCACGCGTTGTACTGACAGGCAGTCCCGGTGTATTCCAGGACCACGGGGAGAACCTCGAAGCCGGCCTTGGGGCACTCGCAGCGCAGTCGGGCGACAAGAGCGGCATCCGCGGCGCACATGTCCCGGGCCAAGACCCAGCTCTCAAAGTCCCGGATGTTCGCGGGCGGGTGGAGGTGGTAGAAGGCCCGCTGGTGCAGCAGGTTGCGCGCCTCGATCCTCGAGCTCCAGAACTTGAGAACCTCAGACAGCCGCCTGGAGGCAGCATCAGGTTCACCTTGATGGTGGTCGTTGGCGGCGGGCTTGCTGGACGTGTCGGACCCACCCGCCGCGTAAATGGCCTCGATGGCGGCGTACAGTTCGGTTCGCAGCGCGTTGTCCAACGGCGCCGAGGTCCCGTGCAGGACGCCGGGCCTCGTGCTGCGCTCAGGCTCTGTCATTTTTATTTCATCCGGCGTTTGTATAAGAGTGACACATTGAGTTGGAGTGGTTTACAACATCTGATGTGAGGCGCGCGTTGATGAATTTGCGTGTGGAAAGCCAAAAAAGAAAGGAGATGAGCTCGACGCGTGCGTGGGGGGCGGGTGCTGCGGGTGCTGGGAGCTACGGCCCCTGGCCAGCTTGCTGGGTGCTGAGACCCGGCGCTGAAGCTCACCCCCGCGATCTGCCCCGCTCCTACGGCACTTGAGGCGATCGGATGTAACGATCCGGCGCGGTAGACGGCAGAGGCATGCAATACGTGTGACTACATGGAGATGTAAGGATGATGATCAAATGTTTGCTCGTGCTCTTTTCCAAGGCAGGCGGTTGATTTCCAGGGTCTTGGTGGTCTGTTTCGCGGTGCAAGGAAGACGCATCAAACATTCTTCGATAGCTGTCGAGAAACGCCTGATGACAATGAATGCAATTGCCAGCAGGGACTCTACTATCAGATTCGTGGACTCAGCTTTTGCTTGTGAATTTGGTATCTCAGTTCCTTCTAATTTCATCCTTCCAACCAAGCCGAGTGCCCAACAAGCATTTCGTCAGCGTCTGTGGGCCCTTTGCCTATCCAGCAGCACCATCGTGACCCATCAGTCGACAACCTGGCCGTCGCATCAAAACGAGTCAGACGCTCGCGGGATCGGTGGATCAAAGCGCGGGCAAGCCCCTGGGGCCGTGCGGAAAACCGTTCGTCTGAAATTGTCGTCATCATCCCGACAAGCAAACAAGGCACGGAACGACGCATCTCGAAAGAATCTTCTTCATTCGCATCAAAAGACAAGACCCCGTAGTGACACGCTCCTCCAGACCCAGCTCGACAAGACCCAGAAACCCCAGAGCGTCGCCAGAGAAGCCGCTCCCACGACCACGAGCACCTGTCCTCGGACCTCGAACGCGTCGTCCATCTCCATGCGCATCAGCTTCTTCTGCTTGCTGTGGTAGTAGAACTCGCCCGGCTCCTCCCGGGGACTCGACCTGGGGCTGGGACTCGGTGTCGAGGATTCCTTCAGCATGTAGGTGTACGGTGAGCGACGGTACACGATGCTGTGTAGCCAGCTGGGCATCCAGCCGCCGCCGTGGTGGTGGCCGCGATCCCGGGATCTCTTCAGCGTGTACTTCAGGTCGACCCACACAAGGGAGAGGAGGAACGAGACGAAGATGATGGGTGTCATGATGCCCTGCCGGAGTGTCAGTTTCAACTCTTATGGATCGTCAAGTTGGGACAAACCTTGTAGATGGTCGACTGCTGCATGGTGCCGGCATCGCTACCGCTCCTCGTGGCAGTGACTTTCGTGGCTGTTGCTGATGACGACATAATTCCACCGTTGGACCGGGTGCTCGACACACTTTCCGTAGACTGATTCCTTCGCATGTCGACGATATTAAGCTCTCAATGCGAGCTGCTTCCGATGAACCACAATATTCCGTCCGCAGTAGCCAAGGTTCGTGGTGCCTGAGAGTCGGGAGGGAAAGCAAAAGACGGCGGTGACGACGGGACGGCGGCGTGCGGAGACAGGAATACAGTTAAATATTTTGGAGCTTACAGTCGATCAAAGCCAGTCCGGGCGGGACCTTCGGCGCGGCCACCTGGTCACCGCCCGCTTTCCCGCCCGCCGCTCGTTCGCTTTCGCTTCACCTTTTTTTCTGTTAGTTCCCTGACGGTAATAGCCCATATCCTTCTACCGTCGGGTTCGCCTTCGATACGCCCTGTTTGGCGCGTGCACTGCGGCCGGGACACGGGAGTGACGGAGTTGGCCCCACTTGGCGCACTTTGCGTGTTGGGGATCAGCAGGAGAGGTCCAATCGACACCAGCACCTCGACACGACACAGGGCTGCCCGACGCCTACGTAAAGCTTCGATGGAGGGCCGATTCGCGCAGGCTGTGAACGCACAGCTTCCCCGTTGATCAGGGGCTCAGTGCGTTGGGCCTCGCACGTCGACAGGGCTGAGGTGCAGAGCCTCGGAAACGCGACGCTAGCGGCGCAAGCAACCGGCCGGCGCTCGACTGCGGTACATCATCGTCCACAGCCACAACTGCGACAATTGCGTCGGTGATCAGCGTGCGTTTCACCATCTACAGCTTCACTTCACGTTTTGACAGCTCGCCCTAGCTTTCCAAGACAAATGTCTGATCCGCCCTCACGTGTATTACAAAGGTATCTCGTGGCCGTCGTCTAAATGGTTTTCAGATCTATCGAGTGTTGTGGATATCAAGCACCAAAATGTCCTGGGCGCCAACGCGGGTCAGGTCGTCCATCACCAGAGCAATCTTCTTCTTCTCCACCATGGAGCTGACGGCAACCCAGCCCTCCTCGTCCAGCGTCGTGATGGTCGGCGCCCGCTTGCCGGGGGTGATTTGCTTCGCCTCGACGAGGCGTGACCTCTCGATGTTGTACTGGCACAGGACAAACCTCTGAGCGGTGATGACACCGCGAATGCGGGCGGCGATGAGCTCGACGAGCTCGACGTTGGAGGGGTTGCGAGACTTGATCAGGACTGACTGCGAGTCGACGACGGTGTCGATGGCCTTGAGGCCGGCGGCCCTCATGGTCTCGCCAGATTCTGGGGTACGATCAGCCTCCATCTTCACAGACAGCCTCACGGACAAAACGGGACTACTCACCAACGAGATCGACGATGCCGTCGGCAACACCCAGCGCGCAGGCGGCCTCGACACTTCCGCTGAGCTCAATGATCTTGGTGCGCAGCTTCCTGGGCGACGTGTTGCTGTTGCCGTCGGCATCGACGCCCAGCTCGAGCTTGGCAAAGTGCTCCTCGGCCAGGTTGACGAAGCTGGTGCCGATGGTCTTGCCGACTAGGTCTTGCGTTGTGGCGTAGGCTCCCTTCTCAGGGACCTGGACCTGGAGCTTGCAGGCACCGAAGCCGAGCTCCATGACCATCTCGCAGCCACCGGTGGGCTTCAGCTCGCCATCGTTGAGGTCGACGGACGCTCTCCTCGACTTGTTGTGGGCAATGATGCCGGCATCGTGCTCCCTGACCTGGTCCCAGCCCGTGATTCCGAGGTCGACGCGGCCCTCGCCAACAAAGGTCGGGATATCGGCGGCAGGCAGGAAGATGAGGGCGATGGGGAGGTTCTTGACGAGGGCAATGTCGAGACGGCTCTCGCGGCGGAACTTGATGTCGGCTCCCTCAAGCAGGTCCAGGGTGGCCGAGTTGAGGCGGCCCTCTGCGGATGGCATTGTCAGCGCATAGATCCACGGCAGACGCGGTGGACTCACTCTTGGGCACGGCGAACAACAGGCGACCCTCTAGGCTTTCCTTCGCGATCAGCTTCTCCTTGAACTGGGCCATGATGCTTTTGGCTTGGGGAGGGGTAAGACCAACTGGTTGACCAGATCCATAACGGGCTAGGTATGTATACGCTCTACAATGCCGTGGAGAACGTGGGGGTATGTCTGCCCTCGATGTCGTTATGGGCTCGTGGATTGGGCGAGAACGTCGGGCGCGCAGGGATGGAGCACAGCGTCGTAGCAAATCCAATGATGCGACAAGATTTCTGCAGCAGCGAGAACGGCAGCCGGGTTGCACAACGGACGGCGGGGTTAGGAATGTTAAGTTGGAGCGATTGCCGAGTCAATTGGCCAGGGCCGAAGGTGTCGAGGTGAAGATGAGATGGCCCGGCTGGCTCTGCGCGACTTTGTATTCTCTTTGCGTCGTCTCTCGTTCGTCGCGGAAGGTGTCCGGCGGGGTGGTTCTGCGGTGAGTCAAAACGGAGGCACTGAAGCCAGACGACGCGGAAATTTTGTGTGGGCTGGGCCGTTTGGCTGGTTAGTGTGCCGCGGTGCAGCAGCGCTAGCGTTCACCACGTTGGCCTATGTCGGAGCTCGACTGGCCGCAGAGACGAAAAAAATCGCAGAGGTGCGACGGGATGGCGGGGCACGCCGTTGAACGCGGGGCAGTCCTGGACGTCTGCGGCGGCAGATGCCGGACGCTGGAGGGGCAGCGCCGGTGGAAGCATGAAGTGACGCATGTCCTGCGCGGCATTGCCCTATTCGTGAGGTGGAGGGCCGTATTTGTGGAGCGCAGTGCAATTGAGAGAATGCCATCTTCAACGACGGTATTCGGGTTGTCGGTGGGAGCAACTCTGGTGTTGATGGTGCCATTGGTCTGCTAGTGGCTATTGTCTAGAGATGGACAGTCTTCCTCTTCTATCGGCAGAAGTCATGTCATTCAAAGTAGACGAGACCAGTCCAATTCAACTCAACCCAGACAGAGACAAGCAATTCAACGTGTCCCAACGCCTGGCCCTAGACAGCAGCATTCCTCTTCAGACCGATGATCAAGGGTCTCGAGTTCCTCGCCTACATGTCTCTGTCACAAAAACCACGACTCGACAACTGACCTGTTAAGGTTTAATGCAAGGGATATTTCAACCGGAACACGCTGCAATGCTGGAGCGCCGAGAGAATGAACGTAGGTTCACGCGTTAATTAGATGCATATTAGCGACCAGGAACAAGAACCAGTTGATTGGACATGCCGCCGACGACTCGGAGTCTCACTCTGTCCGCCCTGGTCAGAGCTCCAGCACCAGAAGCCCGTCGGCTTCCACCTGGCTTCTATTTCCAACAGCCACTCGCCCCCGGGGAAACAAACGACAGGGAGACGAGGCACGGCGACAGGCCAGGTAGGGAGACACCTTCCACCAGGCAGGCCACTTAGACGAGACACTACTCGTGCCGTCTGGACTCTTGTTGTCCACGCACGGCAGCATTCTGTGCTCCCTCGCATCCTCGCTGAGTCCAGTAGGTTTTCACGAATGTCGCAGTATCTCTCCATCAAGCCACGCTTCTTGTTGGAGCTGATGGCCCCATCCGCACCGTCCGTCATGCTCTTCTCGTCCTGGTCCGTCCGTGTATCAAATGCGCCGCCCCTATCCCCGACATCCAGTACCTAATCATTACATACTTTATCCCAACCGCCCGCAGCCGCCAGAGTGTGTGCTCCCGTCTGCTCCATCTCACCGGCCACTTTCAGCAGACCCCAATCTCTCGTATCGCACATCTCCCTTGCGCGTGCTTCCACCAAATCTCCCCCGTGCAATACGCTGCAGCGCGCATCCGTCCCCATATTACTTTTATCGCCCGGCCCACCAGAGCTTCCTCAGCTCTCACCACCCCTCCCTTGGTCCCTTGGCCTACACCTGTTGCTGCACCTCGCATCCAGAGGACCAGAAACATCCCTGGCCAGACACTGCGAGCTGCGGGCATGACGCGCGCGCCGCCGTCCGGTCCTGACATCCGCAGCGGCCGCGACGCCCCCCGGGATTTACTTTAAAATCGCTGGTCCACCTGGCCTCTCTCCCATCCTCCCCGGATCTTCAAATGGACCAGACGTCGTCCTCTACGACGCTGTCGCACGATTCCACTCTCCACCCACCCTCGGACGATTCGGGCGGCAAATCCACGCCCATTCGAACACCTTCGCGATCATCGTCCAGCTTCGACGACGACAGGAGCAGCCCTCTCCAGCTGGATGACCTGTCGAAGCTGCGGAAACCACCCCAAGCACACAGAGAGGAGCCCAGAAGAGTACCCGGGTCTCGCGGAGTAGGCGAACGAGACGATTCAGACGACGACGACGACGATAGCGACAACGCCGAAGACGACGCTCTCGTATTAGAGCAGGATCCCGCCGAGATGTCGAGCTGGTCGGGGCAGCCCTCCATTAGGGGGAGCTCCGAGGCCATGCGCATGATTCTCCTGACGTTCAACACCCTAGGCATCACGTATGTTGCACTTGGTCGCTGCCGTTTGGGCTCACTTGACTAATTCTGCCGCAATGCAGCTTTACATGGGGAATTGAGATGACTTGTACGTCGCTGCGCCGATTGTGCGCGCCATCGTTTGGCTAATTCGATTGTTAGACTGCACACCATACCTCCTCAACCTCGGCCTGTCGAAGAGTAACACATCGCTGGTCTGGGTCGCAGGCCCTCTGTCTGGCCTGGTGGTACAGCCCATTGTCGGGGCGATTGCGGACGAGTCCAAGTCGAAATGGGGCAGACGACGGCCGTTCATAGTACTGGGCTCGATCATCACGGCGTTTGCCCTGGCGATATTGGGCTTCACCAAGGAGATTGTGGGGATATTCATCTCGGAGAAGGAGACTGCCCGCATATTCACCATTATCCTGGCGGTGCTGGCAATCTACGTCGTGGATTTTGCCATCAATGCCGGTAGGATCAGCTTCCCCAATGTAGCGTACATTCCAGCTAAATCTTGCCAGTCATGTCTTGCGCAAGAAGCTTGATCGTCGACACGTTACCGATCGAGAAGCAGCAGACCGGCGCTGCCTGGTGTAAGTGGACCTCGGGCGGATTCGTGGCTGCTCACTAACAAATTGCATAGCCAGCAGGATGTCCGCCATTGGGCACATGCTGGGCTACATCGCAGGAGCCGTAGACCTGGTTGGCATCTTTGGCACATGGCTGGGCGACTCGCAGTTTCAGATCCTCACGGTGATTGCCACCTTCATGATGCTCTTCTCGTCAGCAGTCACATGCTGGGCCGTGACGGAGAGGGTCCTCGTGTCGACGAGACAAGACCCGCGCCAGGCTACCGGAAAGTTCAAAGTGTTCCGCCAGATCTGGTCGACGCTGCTTCATCTGCCGCCCAGAATCCAGGCCATCTGCTGGGCGCAGTTCTGGTCCTGGATCGGCTGGTTCCCGTTCCTCTTCTACAGCACCACGTGGGTCGGCGAGACCTACTTCCGCTACGACGCCGCCGCGGATGGCAAGGATTCCAAGGATGCGCTGGGAGACATTGGTCGCATCGGCAGCATGGCCCTGGTCATCTACTCGACCATCACCTTCATCGGCGCCTGGCTGCTGCCTCTCATCGTCAAATCGCCGGATGACGACAACTTTACGGCGCGGCCGCCCCGGGCCATTGCTCCGTTCCTGGAGAAGTTTAGCAAGAAGAAGCCCGACCTCATGACGGCCTGGATCTTTGGACACCTCATGTTCGCCGCTGCCATGTCCCTGGCGCCCTTTGCCACCAGCTTCCGCTTCGCGACGTTTCTCGTTGCCGCCTGCGGTTTCTCCTGGACGATTGCCATGTGGGCGCCGTCGGCGTTCCTCGGTGTGGAGGTCAACAAGCTGAGCGGAGGAGGCAGCGGCGGCGGCGGCGGCGGCGCGGCATACCGACGCCTGTCGGATGCCTCCAACATTGAGCTGCCGACGCTCGGCCAGGACCAGCCTCTGCACCTCGAACACGGGCCGGACGAGAACACGCAGCCGTCCTCGTCGACCGGCGAGCTCTCCGGCATCTACTTCGGCATCCTTAATATCTACACGACGCTGCCGCAGTTCATCGGCACCTTCATCAGCTCCATAGTCTTTTCGATCCTGGAACCGGGCAAGAGCCCCGAGCTGTCGGACGCGCCGGAGGAGGAGCACCACAACACGGACGGCCCGAACGCCATCGCCGTCTGTCTCTTCATCGGCGCCATGTGCGCCATCGTTGCTGCTTTCGCCACACGAAAGCTGAAGCATCTTTGAGCTGGGTACCGACGTTGTAAAACTAGCACGGGCATGGGACGGCGTTTCGGAAGACGGCAGTATCTTGTTGTAGCAATTGCCTAGGATGAAAGGGTTTGGTCAATCTAGGAGTTTGGGATGGACATGTTTTTGAGACCTGCTGGACGTAGAGAGCGTCTGTGAATGCAATCACTTTCCATCAGCATGCTTCTTTGCGTCAAATGTTTGTACTGAGCTGCCCCCTATGGAGCATGCTACGAGAACGATATGTACAAGTCTGTTTCGCTGCGTGGTGCCGCTCCAAGCTCATCATATCGACGCTGCCCATGGGTATCTCGAGTGTCTCATCGCGCCGATGCGTTACTTCCTGTCGTCATAATAGAATCGCATCGCATCGATAGACGGGATTGAAGCGCGTCGTAAATGTGGTCCTCCGCCTCGCCCCTCATTTGTCCTTCTCGTTCTCGGCCTCTGACACCTTCTCCCACTCGTCCTCGGTGCTCACGCTCGACTGCGTGCCGTCGGCATTGTTACTCTCGACACCCGACTCCGTAGCGGCAGCGACCCTGCGGTTCAGCTCCGCCTCCTGCCTCTGCTCCTCCGTCTCGACCTGGCTGCTGCTGCCGGCGACGCGAGACCTGGCGACCTTCTTCTTACGACCGGGCGCCGCGCTCTCGACCTCGGTGTCGCTATCGTCCGTGGCGGCGGGAGCCGTGGTGTCGGCCCCAAGCGCCTTCTTGATATCCTGCTGCTCGTTGTTGAGGGCGATCTCGCGGGCGAACCAGTTTATGCTGTACCACAGGCCGCCGGAGATGAAGGAGAGGATGACGAAGTGTATGCTATACGTGCCCACGAAGAGCAAGAGGAGGAGGACCTGGAGGGCGGCGAAGGTGGCGTTGGTAGCGACCAGGAGCGTGGGCGTCGGGCCGGGGGTGAAGATGGACTCCCAGAGCTTGACTACGAAGTCGGCCATGGTTGCGGTTGGTCGTCGATGGGTTGTGAATTTTCAGGAAGAGTCGGCGCGGTGTCGTCGGGTAGACCGCTCGGGTTGGGGATGGATGCAGTAGGTTTGGGGGCTGGAGGAGTCGACTCCGTTGGGCTGTGATGACGATGATGCTCGGGGTTCAACTGCGGGGCGTCGGATGGCTGATGTAACGCTGGTGCGAGCTTCTTTCGTCGCGACGTGATAAAGTGATGTTGTTAACGGCTGTAGTCTGACTGAAGAGTCGAAGCGGTAGGAGCGCATAATAAATAGTGCTTTTTTTCCGGACGAGTATGCGCGCAACAGCTGGGGGAGGCGGCTGGTAGCGTGGTGGTGGTGGAAGGTAGCCGGTGTGGTGTGCAGGAGAGGGGTCCGGTGTGGTCTTGAGGACGGGAGGGTACTTTTTAGATAACGCGGATGGCGGGGAACAGCGACTTAAAGTATCCGCGTTTTCGATGGGAGGACAGCAACATCAACAATCCATGGGAGACACGTGTGTTTCCGGCCCAACGAACAGTGTATTGGCAGGGCAGGGCATCTGTAGTCAACGCTGGAAAGACACAGTTGCCTTGAGTGAAGTTTACAAGTGGCATTTGCAAAGAGGTGACCGTGGCCCCGCGATGCTGAGCTTCAGAAGGACAGTTCGGAACCGGGATAGATGCGTCAACACCAGCGACTGCCTTGGTGTCATATGGATGCCTAGCATACCAGCAGCCATCATTCACAACCACACTGCAAACACTTCAGACGGCGCGGCTCGTCACGGTAATACGTGCGGTAAAGGAGCCAAGCCAGTCAGTCTGCGTCGCAGGGCATCCCGCGTCGGAATGACCCCTCCATGGCCGTAAAACGTCACCGTCGCGGCCCTTTTCGAGGGGTCGTGACCTCTCGTACACAATGCCTTAGTTGAGCCGATCCGAGGCGACGGCCCTGCTGACCAGATTTGGCCGTGTAAGCCGGCAACCGTCGACACGACGTCGGGCTTTGGTTTGTCGTGGTATTCTGTTTTTAACTGCGCCCCGTCTCCCTCTGTTGCTCGAAAGTCCGTCGTCAGTCTTGCTTCTCGTCCGTCGCACCTTGCAGGTCCATTGAATGCACAACTGACCGCCGCGACGCCCCCGAGGCACCTTGTCGGCGATAGCCCTCCCGGATCAGCGGTTTCAATTGCAGGCACCTGCGCCCTGACTCTCCTCCTCCCTGGGCGTGGCTTCTGCAAGATGGACCGCGGAAACACGGAGGGAGGCAGCTCTTGGAGCTCAGACAGGTGACGGCCCCCGGATGTCAACTGAAGATCGATGGCGCGCAGATCATGTAAAAAGCTTAATTCCCATTGTGCGCAACGGCAGATCGAGGAGGACTCTCGGACACGGGGACGTCAGGGCGGATCGTAGAGAACTGCAGCCAGCGCGAGATTGAGCTGAGCTGAACCACCCGAGCAGGGCTGGGCTGGGGAAGGTGAGTTGGGTTTATCCGGAGCTGAAATGGCCCAGATTGAAGAGGGCGCCGTGCGGTGTCTTTAACTTTGCTCCCATGATCGAGACAAGCATCCAAAGAGAGGGTTGTTGATGGTGCAGAGGATGTAGGCAGACCACTGAAGACGGAGCAACTCGCGGGCTGTCTCATCAGCCGAGACGTCAAATCAGATTGTCGACCCAGAGGCTGTGATTCCCGTGTCCCTCCACCTGGTTCGGGATTTTTGGACGTTTTGTAGTTGCGCTTAATCTACCTGGATCGTGGCACGCGTGGCACGCCTGTCTGTGTGAGGCAGAGAACTGCCATTCGGCCAGCCCACTTGGCCGGTGGCCACTGGACCTCAAACGAAGCTGGAGCTCCTCCACTGTCCCCGGCGCCGACGGGACCAAAGGCGGTACTTTGTCAGGTGTCCCTATTGGCGTCAAACACTACTGGCTGAATCATTTCTGGGGTACCGGTGGGTCTCTGCGGCGAATGGGTCCCCTACCGCCGTCACAGTGCACCGCAGTCGCAATACCTTTCCTACCGCAGCGCAGCGCCTTCTGGGTCCTGACCTGACGGACGAACCTGCCTGCCTGGCCGCTGGACTGCCGCTCGCTTTGCCTTACCATTCAAAGTTCCTCACCTGAATTTTGGAGGCGTTTACCCCCCTCCTTTGCACACCTCAACTGTTTCTTTTTGGTCATTATATTGGGAGTGGTCGGCTTCGGGCGGTACGTACACACAGTAATATCTGGGGGAAAGAAAGCAACCAGACCGTCGTCACCTTAGCGCGGAGCAAGGCTGGACAGGAGGAACTGGCCGGCGAACCATCGACAACGTCCGACCAGCCAACGCACCACCACCGCCGCCTCCTCCTCACCGAAGAGCCGCAACATCACCACGATCCCTGAACCTGTCCATGGTCGGGACATGATTGGCTCGGATTCGCCATTGCTGTCGCTCGATACAAACTGAACCGTCAACAAAGGATATCCCTCCTGCCTTCTTTGACGGCAGTCCTTCCCCGAATTGCCTCTACCGCGCGCTCTTTGACCCGGCGCCAGCTTCAAAACCACAGACGCGCCCTCCCCTCCCGACACCCACGATTACGGTCTTGCAGTCCTCGTCGTCGCAGCATATTTCCACCCGTCCTGCGCTTCCATCAACCGTCGCACCTGAGAGGCCATCTCTCCCGACCCCCGACCTAGCTGAACCTCGACAAGAATGCGCTGAGCCATCCTCACCATGGCTCCAGCCCTGCAAACAACCGACCCTACCACCCATCAATTCGCCCAGTCGCATCCGAACCAGCACGTCGTTCCCATCCACGACGGCACGTACGGGAACCATGCGACTGTGGTCGACGATGACGATACCGACGCCGGAGAGGATCCCTCCGCCATCATGCGCAAGCTCATGAAGGGCAAGGACAAGGAGTGGGACGCCGTCACGTCCACCAAGTCGTCGGGCAAGAAGCTCACCCTGCTCGAGCTGCCGGTGGACGTCTTGCGGCTGATCATTAAGGAGGCAAGTCCCGATGGACCGCTGTTGCCTCGCCCTCCCTCTGACTCTTGCGCTTGTAGATCACCCACACGAACGACCTCACGTCTCTCGCCCTGACGAACTCGAACCTCCACAACCTCGCGATCCCCCACATCTACTCGAGATTTGACATTGTCTGGCCCGATGCCACTCAGATGAACACGTCCGACAGCAAGAGCGTCGATGCCCTCACGTACGGGCTGTCAACGATCTGCCTCGGCAGCTCGTTCGCCCATCGGACGCGCAAGATGCTCGAGCCCACGTACAACATGGCGAGCCCTGTCCCGTTCAAGCGGAGACCGAAGAACGACTACGCTAAGTACACTAGGAAGTTCTCGCTGGGCAACGGCCCTACCGACTGGGTCGCTGAATACATGATCTCCAAGGAGAGCGGCAAGATGCTGGGTACCTTGGTGGCGCTGGCCGTCGAGAAGATGGTCAACCTGGAGGCGTTTGTCTGGGACATGCCCACCGGAGTCCTGTCCGACATATTCATGGCACTAGCGTCTATCCCGGAGCACAGCCCAGACGGCGAATCGAAGCTGGAAAAGGTCTGGGTGAGGTGGCACGACAACTACGAGGGGATGACGTCTTCAACGTCTTCGAGTCCGGCTCCTCCGCATCCGGCGACGTCCGCCAACAACAACGCCACTGCCATCGGCTACCTGATCACCGGGCCCGGCATGCCCCGCGCCCGGCCTGCGCTGCCGTACGCCGAGACACGGGTCGAGTTTCCCACCTTTTGCGTCTTGCCTCCGCTCAAGAGCCTGACCGTGTTGGACATTGACGAGCTTGCCTACCTTGATGAGATGGCCATGGTGGTTGAAAGATCCAAAGACCGTCTGCAGGAACTGCGCGTCGGTATCTCGCAAAAGGCCGTGAACAAGGACTTTGCCCAGCCGTGGGACGGTCCCGACCTGCACCAGATCGACCGGGAAGCCAGATGGCCTGGCGAGAGCTCCATTGGAGACAAGCGACTGGGCGGCGTCCTGGGCGTGATCGTCGGTCGGGTCTATGACGTTCGCCGGAAGGCAAGCTCGAGGTCGAGGGGAAAGGCGCCTTTGTTATCTGCCCCGGTGACGCAGCCGTCAAACGACGCGAGTGCGGACGCAGACGATACCGAGACCCTGCCAGCCCTGGACACGAACGAGCATGTTGACGTGGACGCCGGCCAGGACGCCGCACCCGCAGACGAGGCCACTGAGGTTGGTTCGGAGGATCAGCTCGTAGACCAGACTACAGAGGACGCGGTCACCTACCCCGAGCAAGGCCACGGCGCTTCCGTGGAGGATCGTCCGTCCGACGAGCAGCAGAACACTCTCGTCGGCAACGAGCATTCATACGCATCCCCGCGGACTCCGCGAAAGAGGCTGGAGGGCAAACTCAAGTTGCGCACCCTTGAACTCGAGCGCGTCAATCTCTCGATCCAGGTGTGCATTCAAGCGTTTGACTGGACGGTCTTGACCAACATCACCATCCTGGACTGCGCGCAGAGCGAGCACCTCTGGAAGGGCCTGCGGCGGCAGTTCGCACCAGCGCCTGCATCGAGGCTCGGATCACATGCGGCGAACACGAGCAAGCAGCCCATGGAGTATCACCTCTGCCTCAAGAGCATCCATACCGACACCGTCTCAAGTGCCCTGGTCAGCTTCCTGAGGGACACCCTGGCGCCCAACAGTTTGGAGGTGCTGTTTTTGCAGGATCGTCGACGGGTAGGGCCTCAGCCTGCGACCATTGAGCAGGTTTTCAAGGGGGTCATTAAGAAACATCGGTCAAGTCTGCAAAAGGTTCTACTGGACAGCTCGGATCGGAAGAACGGCAACGTACCAGCGGACAACTCTCGTTGGCGCAACTGGGTGCTGTCGACGGACATGTTGCTGTACATGACGAGTGGACGGATGTCAAACCTCAGGGAGCTCGCCATATCGTTGCACTACAAAGACTGGGTAAGTGACTTTTTTGTGTGTGTGTTATCTGTGGCATGTGAAATTCGCTGCTGCTGGTTTCTGGCTTGTGAGCTGAAATACTCATGACGTCCTCGATTACTGTGGCACGATAACCTCTGCCACCTCATACCTGCAAAAATAGACCAAAGCTAACCCATGGTCTTGTCACAGCACACATTCCTTCAACGTTTGCCCAACGTTCCGCATTTGCGATCGCTGAATCTTCAGCACGTCGCTGAGCACATAGTCGGCAATTTTGAGCCAAGAGAATTGGCTTTGCAGATGGTGGACATCATAACCTTACGCCCCGAGATTCAGCTGTGTTATGTCGGCATTTCAACAAAGTGCTTTGAGATCTTGGAGAGCAAGCCCGCGGAGGAGAGTGGCGGCTCGATTGCCAGTGTCACGGCCGACCACCACGGCGTCATGGCACACGACTCCGGTGTCGATGACGAGGATGACGAAGACGACAATGCCGGCACGGACGAGGAGACGGCCAGTCAGATGGATGAAGAGACCTCGGAAGAGGAAGACGACGACGACGATGATACCCCAGCAAGCGCAGTGGACGCGGACGACACACAGTCGGAGGTGTCTGCGGCCCAGGACTCGGACGACGAATCTCTGCGCGACGCGGTTTTCGGCCCCTCGCGGCCTCGCCTCCGACTCCGCGAAATTCTATTTTACGACGACAAGGTGGCGATTTTCAAGGCTCGCCATGGGAGATTGTGAGAAGACAAGAAAAGAAGATGGTGGTCGGGCGGATGAGTGAGAGCACGCACGCGCGCGTGCGCGGAGAAAGGAGCATTAGGGGTCCAGGGCCGGCGTCGAGCCTGCATACAGCGACAGCGGCATATGCGAAAAAAAAAAAGAACCAGACGGGAATACCAGACGCAAAGCATGTTTGTTGCTATTTGGATTGCTACTCCTTCTCTATTAGGGCCAGCTTTTTCCATTTTTCGTTTTCCGTTAATTGATATCCCCCCTGGTTGTTGTTGAATACATCGAAAAGAGACCTTTCACGAGCCTTTTTCTCACTCCATCTACATGAGATAGCAGTCATCGTCGCCGTAGTGAAGCTTGTGACAGCTACCCCTCCAGCTTGTCCCCGTTCCCCCAACTCTGGCCGTCCGGCGCGGATGAGGAGCTATGGCACCCGGAGTGTCTATCGACATACAAGCAGCGGTCATTGAGTTCACTCACCCCTGAACCATGATATTCCAGACCTGGCGATAAGGTATATCTGGAGTACACAAGCGCATGCCGTTTTCGATCAAAGCTGAACCGTTAGGTTTCACGATCCCACATCGAGCAAGATCCGCTATCTTGCTCAAAAAGTCTATTGTCTGCCGCTGTTGGTGCTGCCTTCTGATGCTGGCCGCCGCTGCTGATGCTGCTGTAGGACACCCTCTTTTGCTTTTCCCCTTCCTCCTTTTGGTTTTTCCCAGATCTTGTCTTGCCTTGCCGATAACCCTAAAGAGAAGAAAAAAACAAGAATTGCCTCCTTTTCCTAATGCGATAGATAGACCTGCATCTGCATGCTCTAGTTCCGTTTCGTCTCGACTGCTCCAAAGGGGAGGATAGGAGATGGGGAAGATGGGAAGGAACAACCCAAAAGAAGCTCTTTGCTTTCTGGCAATGTGTATGAGCGCGAGTGTGTCCCGTTCGGGTGGTGTTGGTGGCGGCGGCGGCAAAGGCAACGGCATGTGGAGGATGGATGGGGAAGAAGTGTGGAGTGTCATGCGAGTTTGTGGCTTCTTCTTCCAACACCGATTTTTGTTTGACTGAGCGCGTATGTTGGTTGGGACGTGATGGCATTGCATTTCTCTGCCCGTTGCGATCCTTTGTTTCTTGTTTTACCAACATGGCTGCCACTCCCCTTCCTCATGCCGGGGAAGCGGACGGTAGCCACCGGCGGCGGCAAAACATCATGGAGGATTCGAGTTGAAGTACATCATCCCAAGTGGCCTGACGGAACGGGCAGAGAGAGAGAGAGAGAGAGAGAGAGAGACGGAGAGAGAGGTGTGTGTACAGACTGCAAAAGGTGGTTTGGCCGGAACTTGCCTGCCTTCAGCAGCATGCTCTCGCACCCCTCCTCCCCCTTTTCCCTCTACGAATACGCTTCTTCAATTCTTTTTACCTTCCTCTCGTGACAGAAGCTATCTATCTTACCTTGCCGGCCGTCGGTGGTAGGAGCCAACATATGCCCAGAAAACGTACACCATGTATGCTGCAGGTTCCTGCCGCATGCTCAGTACACCCTTGGCGATGGCGGTGGCTGCTGCTGCTTCTCCCACTCGGGCCTACCTCGACGCGAGATTTCCCGCGGAGGAGCCCGGGTGATACTATACAAAGGGTGGGAAGGGGGAGACTAGCAGGCAGACACGATTACATACCAAGAAGCAAGGCAAATGAGCATCGCGTAGCAAATAATTCAGTCCGCAGCAGTATCATCATCAGCAGTAGTAGCCGCAGCCGCAGACCGCAGCAGGTTGTTGATTAGACACAGAAAAAAAAGCCTGCAGCGCGCATCTCCGCGCTTGCCTCTCATTTCCGCATACAGCATCGACGTCTCCTTCGGGCCCGACAGGTCGAGCAAGCGGGGCAGGGCAGGACCGGGGACAAGGGAGGAAGCCTGGAGGAAGAACAAGGCGAAGGGGCGGCCAAGGTAGAGGGTACAGCCACCCCGTCACAGGTACAGGTACGGAAACCCCAGGAAGAGGCCGTAAATGGCCTGAGCTTGACGGCCCTTCTTCCTGCCGCCGCAGGAGCAGGAGAAGGGGGGGGCAGGGTAGAAGCACGCAGGCAAGGGAAAATTCAAACCCAGAACGAGGGAAAGGAGTTGGACGGGAGGATCTCGATCCTTGCCTGTTGCACTGGGAAGGGTAGGCCTGGGCCGTGATGGGATAGGACAGCCAGACATGGGTAGGGAAGAACAAGGACAGGAAGACTCAAGACGACGGTATTGGGGGCGTGAATGGGGGGAGTGATGGAAGATGATACCCCTCCATCACCCGCTCCCCTCTCTTATGGAGCTATGACGGGGGTTAGATCTGGCCACCGGGGTCTGGAAGCTATACTGAGGTCGTTTTCCTTCAATGGTAGGACTTTGTTGAGAATATCGTCGCTGCAGCCAGCCAGGGAGGGGTGAGGGTTGTCCATTGCCAAGTAGGGAAATGATGTCGCTGATGAGAGGGGTCAACCCAGGACCGGGCAGGTAGCAGCAGGTCCGGATGTAGAGAGCCACGTATGGTGATGCTTCGTGATGGACAGCGAAGCGGCTAAAGCGGACCTTTCGATACGTGATAATGAGGCAGGCCAAGTCGGGGCCGACGGGGACGAGAAGAACACGCCAGGCCGTCTTCCAGCCAGGTTCCTTGCAACAGGCGGACTGTGCCAAATCCCATGGGATGCGGTATTTGAAATGTCGAAGAGGGCTAGAACATGGTCTCCTGGGGCTTCAAACTGTTGAAGAATCTTCCCCCAAGGTTTGCCGCCGCCGCCGCTTCATGGGAGACAACACAGCGGTATCCTAGGGTAGTCAATCTCGTCGAAATTGAGCGGGATGCCGCCATGGTTCATGACATGTTCTTTGCGGCCGTTGAGCACCACCACCCCTACCGCGTGATTCCTTTACACATTTCAGACAGGCGGGGAATTAGCTGCCCTACATTGACACGAGATATCCGGCTTGCAAACGCCGCGAGAGTCCGGATCAAGAGGGGCGGTGGTCCGGGCCACATCCGTTTGACAGGAGTTGTCGGAGATGGAGACTGACAGCGTAGTGCTGGCATCCTTCTCACCGACAACAGTCGCCTTTCTGTTCTGCGATACCCTGCCCGGGCCCCGTTCTCCATTGAAATCCTTCGTAAATAATATCTTTCAGTCTCCATGCCGGCCCCCTAGAGTCCACAAACGGCCGTTCGGATGACACCTTTCTGGCCGGCCGCTGGTCATGATCTCGACAGGAAACCCAAGAGGGCCGAACCATGCACAGTTGCAATCGAGATGATGTGCTTTTTTCAAAATAGGAACAAAAGTAATTCTGTAGCCTAGAATCTGTCATGCCCCAGTGTCCGGACGACGTGTGGTGGTTGGTCCGTGTGGCCCCATGGGATCGGCCTCCCTGTGCGGCCACGCCTCGTTGCCGCCGGAGCCTCAGCCACAGTTTTGGAGAGGATCACCCGCATCCCCGCTCAAGCCACGTCAAGGACAGCAGAGGGAGAGTTGGCTAGTAGGTCGGACTGGGCTGAGGTGAGAAGGATAGCGAGAGACGGAAGACGGTAGACAGACACACGCACACGAGGCTGACTTGTGTCGTGAGACAAGCCATACGTGCCCATCCCATATACACCCGTCCGTCTGTTGTCGTGGTCCGTCTCGTTCCATGAATCGTCTTTCGTCCCAGCATCTGCTTCATTTTGCATGGCCAAAATACGGCGACGAGGTGTATCAAACCACTGGGGGCGCAGAGCTTCGAGATCGGATTTTCGTCCCTAGTCTCTCAGACGTCGCCCCTTCTTAGTTGAGACATGCCAGTAAACAGGCCGTCATCAGCCACGACGCATGAATCGTCTAGCCCTACGAACCGTGCGTCTTACCATTTCCCGGACGGTCGTATCTCTCAAGTCACGTTCGAGGTCCGAAAACCTACAATCCAACTGCTCCGACTTTTATCGGCGGGCCTGGGCCGAGTCGGCCAGCAGCCAGCAGCCGCGGGGTTAAATCATCCCAGTCCGACCGCGAGAGTGCAGACTGCGCCAGCAGCAAGTGTGTCATCCGAATCGTCGAAGCAAGCTGAATCTGCCCCTGGGACCTCTTTTTTTCGAGACTGTCTCACCTTGCCACGGCTCATGGAATGTTCTTTCTCGTCTTACTGCATGGGCAAGTCGGTAGGGAGACCGAGTTCCCCATTTAAATTGATTCATCAGCGTCCGCTGACAATTGGCTCGGAGCCCTTCTGATGTGGCTGACAAGGAAAGTTCGTGCGAGGACCTCACAGCCGAGGCTCTTCCTGCTGTCTTGGACAGCGAGAGAGGCTGCAGGTGAAGATGGAGGATCAGATGCGCCCAAGAAACTTCTGTTGGTACGCCCGCATGTGTGGTATATCGTAAGGGGCTTCTGCATCGCCGTGGGCTAAATGCGCCTTTTTGAAGCGGGCGGTCTCCTCCACCGATTTGCTTGATCGCCGTTTATTTCAGGAGGGGGGCGTGTGTGTCCCTGGCATCTCTTGGTCACGTTCCCCGCAGAGCGTCGGCGGCGAGACGTTGAATCCTCCCGATGAGCCAAATTATCCATGCGCACAACGAACCTCATCAAAGGCGGCGGGAGGGGTCGCACCGTTGCATTTCTCAGCCGGACAGAACGATCCAGTCTGTTGTGGGCTGTTCGATCTCTGCGGGGTGGACAAGACCATCAATTGGCAGGCTCGGTCTTGGAAATTGGATATCACGCCCGCCAAACAACGGCGAGAGGTTGCACGGAGGGTCCATTTTAGCCAGTCTGTGTGTGACAATGAGCAGTATTGCTGCCCGCCTTAGCCATGCGCGACCGAGGCCGGGCTGCGACGCATGGTGAGGTTTGTTGCTCTGTCGGGGGGCGGCACGGTCGCGGTATTTCGAACGTGAAGGGCAACTAAATGTAACAATTCTTAGCCACGTCCAAGGTGCAGATGACGGCTCTGCACACAAGGCTTCTTCATTTCGGGTGCACTGCAGCGAGCTGAAGCCTTTCCCCTCGCGGCAACATGAATGCAACTGGTTCGTTTGAGAGCTGGGTGGGCAGCAGCATACCGTTTTGGAATCCGATGCTGCATGTCAGATTTTGGATGCCCACAACACCACGACAGAGGGAGGGTGGTCAGTCCCTCGTAGGGCTGGGAGGAATATTGGGGGTGGCAGCGGAAGGATTCTAAGTGTGCTGCTGTCTGATGGGTAGTATGTGAGACTGCGAGATATGTGCTTCCGCAGGTGTACGCGTAAAAGTCGTGCTGAGAAGAAGAAGGCCATGAACAATGATTTGTCTGGTTCAGCCACGGCGCGAGAAATGCATCTGGGCTACCGAAAGAAACTGCCTTTCCAGACGAGATATGACGTCTGGGGGTGCGCGGAATCCGCTGCGTGTGTCTCAACTTGAGCAAAAGCGGCGTCGACGAAACCGTCAAGAAAATAGAAGTCCCTCCTCGAGGAGGCGTCGCGTGAGAGCTTCTGAATTGCGACAGGCTCGTTTCGAAATGACGTCGCCGTGTCGCTGCAGGCCACGCCGCCCATTTGCATACTTGTATCCGCAAATCGGCAGCAAGAGCCCCGGAACCTCGCGGGCGCTCCTGTACAAGCGGAAAGGGGACCAAAGAAGGCAGTTATGTGCACTCTGGCGGCCAATGCAGCCAGCCGTGTGTGGTGTGACATGACTGCATCATTCAGGCCCAGCCCTAAGCTGCTCGTCGCCCTACGAGGCCGTGGTTCATGGCTCGTTGGCAGGAGGCAATATGCACATACTCTCTGGCGAATGACCGGCCGGCATTGTTGACGGGACTTCTGTTGCCATTGGGCCTAGAGAGTACCAGTTGCCTGGAACAGCCCGCCCCGTCTCGCGCGCAGAGGTCGCATTTCTAATCTGCTGACAGATCAGAGGAGCGCCCGCAAGCCGGGCCCAGCACATCCGTGTGCTGATGCGACGAAGCTCTGGGACGCTCAGCACAGTCTCAATGTCGAGCTCTGAGGCCGAAGACCGGGAGCCGAGTTTGTGATGGCTTGAGGAAGTGCTCTCTCAGAAGCCAAAGTCTACTGGGTGGTTGACGAATCGGAGACTTGAATGGCCCGCTCGGCGACTTTTTGGGTACGGAACGGCGAGATTGATTGGAATCTGGGGTAGCGGACATGGTCCGGATCGGCGCAGAGCATCCGATACAGTTTGCGAGTTGACTGTCCACTTTGGGGGCCGAAGTCGCATTACAGAGTGGTAATCATAAGGCATTTTGCGGGTGTAGGTGATTGGCCGTGGTTGCGAGGCAGAGAAGCGGCCGATTTTCGTCTTTGGGCAATTTCCGTGCAAAAGGACCTTGCGGCTTGTGGAGACTCAACATACCGTCTCCATCCGCGACGTGACGCCATGCGCCTGCGGCATGTGAAGAGAAGTCGGTGACGCTAACAATTACAGAGCCAGGAGCGTCTCCAGCTTTTTGCAGCTCGAAGCTCGTGCGGCAGAATGTCTCTGTGACTGCGGCATCTGAGTTGGCGGAGTGTTCAGTGTCGTCTGCCGTGTGCCGTGTCTCGTGTGAGGGTAATGCGGAGGGAGTCTGCAAAGAGACATTGCCCCACAGGCAGTTGTCCTCGAGAACGTGTGCTGTGCAAGTCAGACACGGATTGTCAGACTTGATGGGCCTATGGCAAAGGGCGCATAGCAACGCCCGTAGGAGAAACCTCCCAACGGCGTTTAATTGCCCAGTGGGTGCTCTCGCACGCGGTGCAATCTTGATGGCAAAGAAGCTGGCTTCTGTGCAACTGGGGGCGGGCTAGCGTATTCGTCATCAAGCTTGACCTCATTGATCAATTTACGTCGACGGTGTGCGGCTGGTCGTCGGAGTTGGGACCCGTCATGTTGTCCGACCGTGTCGTTGGGCGAGTCCCGAACTCTCGGAGCTTACACGTCCTGGCCGGCGGCCTGAGCCAAGGTGGTCCTGGTCCAGCAAGTCTCCATTTTGATGGGCAATCATCAACGTGGCAGCCATCGTTGCAGTTCTCCATGGGCAGGGGTGCTGTGCGGCGTATGCCTGGCCACCCGTGCCGCTGTGCCCTCTCCGCGTCCCGCATCGGCTCGTCAACGGCGCAGTACAATTTTCTGACGATGCCAGTCAATACCGAACGAAGCCTTCCAGGTAGTCCCTCCTCAATTTGGGCATGCTATCTCGTGTACAGAGACACGGCTTCGAGGATGGTGCTGATTGGCCTTTGTCGTTTCCATTGCAGGGGCTGGTGTGGAATTCCGGATTGTCTTCCACGAATCCACATGCCCTTTTGGGATGGCCGACAGGGTCTCCGGGATGGGATGGGCCTTCAACAACACCTTCCGAAGCCATCACAACAGCGTTGATACCTGCTTGTGCCGTGCTCAGCGGGGCCAGACGAGCTTTGAGCCGCCTGACTCCGTGGACGGCCGGATCCGTAGATTTGCGGCTTACACATATCGATCGTCTCTTGTCGAACCGGGTGTGTAAAAACCTGGGAGCACGACCAAAGTGGGCACGCTTTCCCAGTAAGGCAATTCGTATATCTAGCCACACGATTGACGCCGTTTTCCCTAGATCCTCCCGTTTGTGTGCGTTCCATTCTGGACCCATCTCACATAATCAAGGACAGCCTAGCAGCGGAGGTTAGCCTTACGAGAGCGCAATGCGTAGCTGTCCTGCGCAAAAGTGAGAACTCAAAAGGTCGGATTAGTCCTTTCCTGGTGGACGCAGAAGAGGGTTCGTTCTTGGCAGGGAACGCATTCGTGGGAACCCTGCACTTGTGCGTGTACACACCGCAGCCAAAGTGCCGTTTGGTCAAGTCGTCGTTGTCGGCTGGTGATGCCTCGACTTATTCTGGAAGGTCCCCCAAAGATTATCCAGATGCCTAGAGCAAGCTGTGTAAGATGGGTTGCAACGGCGCGGCCCTGCAGGGTTTAGCTGGAAGAAAGCCATCCGCGATCCGTCGCCGTTACTGGAAAAGGGCACTCGTTCCCGGCGTCTCTCGAGCTCCAATAGATTCTCAGTAGACCTGGCTATCCCAGCAAGACCTCGCACGTCAAGTTTTGAGTCAGTGACACCTGGTGATACGAAGTTCCAAGTCGGATATCGTGCTTCTCTCGTGAGCGTGTGTTTCGCCGATCCTGTCGCTGCCAGCGAGGCAAGCAATCATGACAGGCTCCTTGGTCATCAGCGATCGAAGGCACAGAGGGTGTTCTAGCTTCTGCCCTCGTCAATATCACCACCCGCCTCTACCCCCTTGGCTTCGTCTGGTTGGTTAGCAGCGGCCGCACGTTTCGGTCTACAGACCACCCAGCATGCTTGGGGCAGTTCAGTGCGCGGCAAGAACGCCGTCGCTGCATGAAGGAGACTGGCGGGCAGGAGGCAATTGGCTTGAATAGACGCTCATTGTCCACACCCTCAAGCAACCCCTTCCCAGCAAAGCGGTGCAATGGGCATGGACCGGTCTGTTCGGAGATGGCTGGGTGTGTGTGGCCACAGGTACTTCGGACATAGTGGTTGCCCATCAGAGAAATCGGACGGATATGTACATCGACACTTTAGTGCATGCCGTCCCAACCCCAAGGTCTAAGCCTTGTGGATCGCTGGTGCCGCGGTGACAGGGTCTTTCCTGGCCGGTTTGGGTGATGAGCTGCACCGTCGGTGACCAGCGTTTGGGCTTTTGGTTCCCCCCTCCCCGTCCAAAGTGTCAAGTCGGACGTCGTCCGCTCGACTGGACTCGAGGTGAGAGCTCTCGGTGCTGTCCTTGTCCCTGAGCCCGGGCCTCATTTGGGTCTGCGCCCGTCGTCCGAAGGTGGCCTTGGGGCCCTATTCTGGGCCGACCTGAAAGCGACGGTCGCATAGTCTCAAGGCAGCAGTGAGATACACACTGTTAACTCCGACGTGCTCTAGTGTCTCCGTCTAATTTAGAACGTGCAACGCCTTCGGGACGCCAGGCCACGGCTTGTGCTGGTGCCGCTGGTCAGATGCGATTCGAACACCGCAGAAAAGCCATCTGCAGCTTTGGGGCGGGACTGGAGCGACGAGAACGTCTTGGGATAAACTTGAAACGACGCAGGCCAGCGTGGGCTCACGACAGTTGAGACGCCACTGATGGTGACAGCACAGCATGCTCAAGGGTGTGGCGATAGCAGGACACAAGATGGTGCTTCTCCAATATCCAGTAGTGGGATCGCCGTTGAGTGGTGGTGATGATGGTGGCAGCCGAGTGCTTCCAATATTGTTATTGTTCCTGGACCGCCAGAGCCTGGAGAGACGCAACGTGCCGTAGTGGGAGATTTGACGTATGTGCCGCTATGCGGGTGTCGTCTGCTGACGGACGCGGGGGAGGCCCCGGTGGTCGCGCAAATAGAAGCCGGACTTGGAGAGGGTGTCGTTGCTATCCAGTTGCGGTGTCGTCATTCGATCAGACGTTGGCAAAGAAAAGCAGCATTCGATGCCCCGCAGGTACACACACAAAGTTGGAGACGAAAGTAGGTGGGTATGGCGTCTCGGTGCTGGGGACTTTTGTCGACTGCTGCTGCTGCTGAGCGGGAGAATGGGTGCGGAGAAGCGTGGCTCATGGTGAATGAATGTTGAACGCCCGCGCGGGAGACTGGTTTAGTGACGCCAGGGACGCCGGACGAGCCCTATCCGTTGTTCAAACGTGAGACGGCGAGTCTTGCTGAGCTTCAAGCTTTTAGCGCGGCAAAGATGCGGCAAGCCTTTGGGCATGATGTCTGGGCCCCCTCCAGCCCTAGGGGCGTCAAGGTGCAGTCGGCGGCGCCATGTGATGTCTGGGGGATCGGGAAGACACCGAGAGAGGGGGCGTTGGGAGATGACGGCAAGAACGACACCAAGGGCGGGACCGAGAATCTGGCCCCCAAGCAGACAGCTTCTCGGGACCGAGGAAGCCAAGCAGTGGCAGGTGATGCAGCAGCAGCTGAGGGAGCTGGAGTGGCAGCGTCTGCGACTGCTGCGTCTGCGTTTCTTGACGAGACAGACGACCAAGGCTGGCGAGCTGAAGCGACAGGGTTGACGAGGTGCAGGAGGATCAAGCGCGGTCCGGGCATGGGAGAGGTGTTGCCCGGCCAGTCTGGAGCATGTGGGCGACGATGCTTCGCAGCTTAGGTTCAGGACGACGGCGCCAGCAAAGCGGAAGCTGCTGATGGTGCTGGAGCCTTGCAGTGGTGACGGCAGTGCAAGCGGTGCGATGACAGACGCGGCAATGCTCGAGTGGAGAGAAGAAACTCTGTTGCCGTCGGGGCTTGAAACATTGACGGCAGGGGACAGGGACGCGCAGCTGGGTAGGTAGCTGGACGGAACCTGCTCTAGATTTCAGCAGCACTGCCTGCCACCTGGTCCCGACGGTGCAGGCTCAAATCTCTCTGCCTGAGGGCGAAGTGGGGCCGGGGTAGGCACTTGCAGCAATTAAACTACAGGAACCACGACCATCCGGTCCGCAGCAAATCATCACGCGGTGCCTATTATGCCAGCCACCGCGACTCAAGACTCGACACGGCAGACGAGTGCCATGATCGGAATGTTTGTGGTCTGGCAAACTCAAAAATGGCAATGCCGTGCATGCATGGGCACTGCTGCACGCCGTCGGCACCTACGCCCTACAGCCACAACCCCAGCTGCACATCAAGCGCTGATATCAGCCAACGACAGCACAGGGCGCTTGGCGTTGCAGGTCCCGTGATATTCTTGGAAAGTGCTCGGATGAGGATGAGCAAGATGAGATGCCTTGATAGCCGGCGGACAGACGACGAGTACGTGGGCTACTGGCCACCCTGAAGGGCTCTAGAACGTGTCAGGGACAGCCATCAGTCAGGACGACCAAATGTCGGGTTCAGACAACGGCGACACGTTCCTGTCATGGCCGCACGGAACGGTCAGTCCGTCGTCCACCATTCAGCTCAGATCGACAACTCAGTCAGGTGCGTCTCAGTAAGACCTAGAAAAGCAAAACCTGGCCTCAGTGATGTTTGCTTGCTTGCCCCGGCCGAACATGGCTGGACCCAAGACGAGGCGAGGCGAGGCAAGGTAAGGCACGCATTCACAGGGCAGAGGACACACCACAGGACTGGGTCGTCTTGTCATGTCTCATGGTCTCTCCGGTCGACCACGGACATGGACCTCACAACCTAATCGACAATCGATAAGGAATTAGGTGTAGGGGAACAGGAGGAGGACGGCTACGGTGTGGCGTCTGGAAAGGTTGTTGCTGATGACGGACGCTATGTGATCTTCCCGCGCGGGAAAGCCCCTTCCTTGCAGTTCATCACTCGCTCGTTCGTCCGGCAGCAGCTAATTTCGCCGCCTGGCGGTTGGCTGGAGGCTTTGAAGGGCAGCAGTTCGTCTGTGGAAACACGCCGTGTCCTGCTAATTTTGAAAGAAAAAGGAAGCATGTGCAGACAGTGGTGGAAGGCAGCCATAAACACCCAAGAAAAACGCCCAACTGGCGAGCGCTGGTCAACACACCACTCATCTCACTTGCAGATTTGCAGTGCAAGAACGCCTGGCGCATGCCGCGCACTCGCTGCGGCTACACACGCTCGTCGTTTAACCTTCTCGATCGAGGCAAGGTTGGGCTGAACTGCGTTGGGTTGGTTGGCTGTCTTTGCCGCAGCGGCACCGGTGCCGGTCGGATTCAAGATGGACATAGTTAACGTCCGTAGGGACTTTGGCGTGCTCGGGGTGGGCAGAAAGCCGGGTTGGTCCTGGCTGCGTCCCGTACCGCACCGTCATCGACACCGCACTCCCCATCAAGGAATGGATACGGCTCGCAAGTACGGATACATGTGAGGAATATTCTGGTACACTGGGAGGCGAGCGGGTGAGCTGGCTGGGCTGATGATTCGATCATGTCTTTCCCCGGATACGGCGTACGGGCTCGGAGTGGGTGAACACAATTGGAAACCGAACCAAGGCGGGGTTCTTCAATAAGCAGAATGGGCCTTCTGTCACCTCGTGAGCAGCATCCGCCTCAGACAAGAGTCACTGATCTTACGGGCAGTCAGACACGGTGGGTAAGGAGTTCCTTGCGGCGGTTGACTCACCAATGCTCCGCCAGACAACCCAACGTGGTCGGGTCGGGTTGGAGGCCAAGAAGGAGTCCGTATCCGTACAGAACACGCTGCGTCGTGGGTAGGTTCGGAGGGCAAGGCCGATGAGATGCGGAGCGGTCAGGCACGGACGATAAGGTACGGATGCCGTGGTCAGGGTATCGTTTCTTCACCTTGCGGATACCACTGCGCTCACCTTGCTTTCTTGCGGTCCGTAGATGAAGTGGTGGTGCTCTCGACCTTGGTCTTCCTGGTTCCTTGCCAGGCACTCCCCGCCACGCCTAATTCGACTAGTGCGCTTTGCAGCTGGCGGTACGTACCGGCAGCTGTCCTGACCACACGCCGTCCCCACTTCGGATTATTGACGAACGACTGCTTTTTTTTTTTTCCCCTTCCTCTCTCTCAGCAGTGTTCTCTCTCCACCACAATACCAGCCAGTGCACGAGCATCGGCAGGGATCCCGATCCTTTATTCCAGTCTCTCTCCCAGGACTTCCATGTCCCTCTCCTCTGCCCTGCCCGCACTCGCTTGTCCGCTGTCTGGCATTCGCGAGGCGAGACGACGAGCGCGAGTGCGCGCCATCACCACCACACCGCAGAAGAGAGGGTAATCTCTCTAATGGACGCCGTCCTGCAACCTGATGGAGACGGACGCTACCTAGCCCATCTGCTGCTCTCTTTCAAATCATACCTTTCTTATCCCCGTGCCCTTGCCAGGCACATCACATCACTCTTTTGTGATTGCTGCTGCTGCTGCTTCCTTCGCCTCGCCAATCCGAACCCCCGTCGGCCACGGTTTGTCCCGAGCGGCCGTCTTGATGTTCGTTTTTACATTGCACAGGATTACCAGGAGAAGACATTCTTTTCTTCAGTCGCGTGTTCTGCATCGGTCCTATCCGCCAGCTGACACTGCCGTGGTTGTGCCCAAGGGGTCAGGCGGGGAGCGAGAAAAAGGAAACATAATCAATAATTGATGAGAGAGGCATCATAACACACATTAACCCGTCGGACCAACATGCATCATGTCTTTGCCCTGGCTGGCCAGTGCCGGGCTAGGTTTGCTACGCAAAACCGCCGTCCCGACGTACTGGCTCCCGGCCCAAGTCTGTCCGTCTTCTGGGGTCCATCGAGTCTCTGTACCTGGGACAAGACAAACTGAAGGCCACACACACACTCAGAGAGAGAGAGAGAGAGAGGGCGCGGAGGGCGAGTGACAAGCAAGCGCTCGTTGGTACTGGCACTGGCGTTGGCGCATCAAGCAACAAGGCCTGCTGTTCGGTAACCTCTTACACGAACCCGGTTCAGCCCAGCCCGTCAGCCAGTGTCTGTCCCAGGATCCCACCTCGAGGGCATCTCGCAATCTCGCACTCTCGTCTTCCTTTCTGTTCCTCTCGATCGTATTGATTCGTCTCCCATGGGTTATCTGCTCTTTTTTCTCGCCTGGTCTCTGCCTGGACGAGGTCCTCAGAGCAGGACTACTATGGCAGTACCTTAGCACGGCCCTGGTTCCCGGTCGACGTCGAAACAGCTGCCCCAATAGGGAATAAGGTCACTGAATTATCCACTTGTCCCGATCACAGACCAGCTGGGCTGCCGTACCGTTCTACACTACACTACGACGTTAGCCCGCCCCAGTCCAGTGGCCCGCCCACGCCCTGTAGTTTACGGGCTGCTTAGTGGTGTACCTGGTGTACATGCCTGGTGTGGGAAAGAGTAAAGGCGAGCGCGAGGTGCCCTTCAGGACCCAGTGGCCCGTCTCCTTGAGGCCAGCCAGGGCTTGAGCGATGTCATTGTCATCTCTCCTCTCCCCGGGCTCCCCTCCCCGCCAGGTACCTACGGTACGGTACGGATACCGCTCCCTGCCTCTTGTTACCCTTTCCTTGCCGGTACGGATACCCTGCCCTGTCTGGCCTTAGCCGGGTGTGCAGCAACTCTCTCTCTCTCTCTCTTTCTGTGTGTTGCTCTGCTGCATATGAAGGCTGCGAGGGTGAAGGACGCTAGCCATAGCCCTGCAGCCCATCCCAAGCAGGGACGTTGAGGGTACTGACCGGGGCGTTCACACCGCGGCTGCCAATGCTTTTGCAGAAAATGCTGGAGCCTATCGATCCCTTCCCCGTCCCCGCCACAGCCCCATGTCTTTTCTTCAATTGCTAAGACAGGTAGGCGGACTTGGAGACTGGACTGTGCCCGTCTGCCCATCACTCTGGTAGTCTTTCTGGGTCTCTCTTCCTTTGCCTTTGCCTCTGGCCTGGACACTGGAAGAAGTGGGAGAGACACCTTTGACTGCACTTGACCCTCACTCCACCAGCAGGTCCTGTCCTGTCCTGTCCTGTCCTGTCCCCAGAGTCCTTGTCCTGGGTATTGCATGTCGCACCCATAACGCAAAGACACACATCTTCTCGTTCTACGCCGCACATACACACATACCTACAGTACCATGTACACACACGCAACACACCTTGCTCACCTCTGCCTCTCTTCCTCTCCGTCTCTTCATCCCCCCCCACACACACACCCCAGGGGAGTCCTACATACGCCTCCTCCCGTAAAACAACCCCCTCCCCTTCTTCGACCGTTGGGACCACACCCCCTTCCTCACACACTGGTGCTGGTGCTTGTACCTCCGTACCCTTCTTCCCCCCTCCTGGTCACCATAATCCCATCTCTCTCTCATCCTCGAACCCCTGCCACAACGTCTGGGCCTACCTCCATCCAGTGTAGCTTGTCTTCGAACATGCCCATCTCTCCTCCGTCTGCTGCTGGCCCTGCTGCTGCATGGCCAGACGGTACGTCGACACAAGGTCGGGATCTAATACCATAACTCCACACGCTACTTACTACATGTTGTTCACTGCCCACTCCCATTTATAAGACCAGTGCCCGCTCCTGGACCCGTGAGGCTGAGATCTTTAACCTTCTGATGATGTCCAAGTATAGCATCTGTGATCTCAGTTGAACCGAAAGCCTCCACCCGGCCAGCAAGCAAGCAATCCTTCCTTCTCCAGACTTCAAAACTTCGGTGCCTGATTCACATTGGTCTGTTATAAGTCCTTCTCACTCTCCGCCTCGCCGATACATCGTCACTTGGCCACATCACATACCAACAACACATACACCCGTAAACGGCGCTTGGACATACACACATACACACACTCTCACTCCATCGACACTGACAACATCATCGACCTTGGACCCTCACCACCTTGTCCGTATGTGCCATCCAGAGTTTCTTCCTAGTCGTCCTTCTTCTTTATCAATGGCTTCCAGTTATTCCGAGCAGGGTTGCGAGAACTCTTACTCACTTCCACCCAGATCCCGAGCAGGAAGCCGCGTATCAGCCACCACTGCTCAGTTCGCAAGCATACAGCTCGTCGATTCCCCCAGAACCTTGCCGATAGAGTCCAGCCCCTCCATCAGGTCCGAGGCTCTCCATTCCTCCGGCTATATCAGTCCCAACCCGCCCAGCTCGGCCACCTTTCTCTCAACCAACTCTAGCTCCCAAGGATACTCGCCTTTCCCCCTCCTGCCTCCCGAGATCTTGAATGCAGAGTGGAACGACAGCAACGAGGTACACCACCAACAGCACGCTTCCAACTCGACGCCTCTAGTCAGAGTAGACCCGGCCCAGGACACCTACTCTCACCACCACCCATCCTCATCGCCGCCACTACCACACGGAGCAAGCATGAGGTGCGCTCCCGGACCTTGAACCACGTTGAAAACCGTTGACCAGTCTCTCTAACACTTGTCTCTTTCTCAGCACTGTTGCTATCCCATTCGACCCCACGTTCACCATGGGAAGCCGATCAACATTCACCTGGCCTGGTAAATCAGCTCCCCCCTCTCCCCTTCCAACAACAGCTCATCCCTGGACGTGCCTCTAACATGCATAACCAAAAGGCCTCGAACACAGCGGCGAATCAAGCGGGACGCTTCTCGGCCACAACCTCGCATCTCTCGGCTCCTCAGACGCCAGCCTCACACCACCCAGCGGATCGAGATCAGTGACGGCCAGCCCGCCAAGGGGGGTCATGACGCCGGAGCAGCGGGAACTGAAGAAGCAGAGGGACCAGGCGCGCCGGGACTCAAAGACCTCTCAACGGGTAAGGAGAGCCGGCAGCAACAGCTACATCCACTCGCCACCGCTCTCGATGCCCGACGTCTCCAGCACGATGGGCGTTCCCGTCTACACCACGGCGCCAGCCCCGATCTCGCTCCTCGCCGAGCCGACAACCACCATGGGAAGCTCGTCATACCTCCCTTCCTACAGCCCGCCGCTGTCAGACCACGGCTACCAGAGCGGGTACCCTCCGATGGCGCCGGCCTACAGCATGGGCGGCATGGACTACTCCAACCAGTTCCAACCACCAGCACAGTACGGGTACGTGAGCAGCGAACCGAGAAGTGGTGGCCGAGGCCACTACTTTTGGCAGCAGCAGGGCAGGAAAGCTGACACACCGCCTCTTAGCAGCCGCCCTCCACTGTCAGTCAGCCAGGACCCGATGATGTACGGCGTGCCGCCCTCGATGGCGCCCGGAGCCGGAGCGGACCAGGGAGGGCACGTGAGGGTGGTGCAGAGCCGGCCCAAGCCTCAATGCTGGGAGCACGGCTGCAACGGCCGCCAGTTCTCGACCTTTAGCAACCTCCTCAGACACCAACGCGAGAAGTCAGGCCAAGCAGCCAAGGCGACCTGCCCCAACTGTGGAGCCGAGTTCACGAGAACAACGGCGCGGAACGGCCACCTCCTCCACGACAAGTGCAAGCAGCGCCGCAACACATAGACTTGCTGGGGTGACGTGGCTTAGGGGCACGGCCTGCCTTGTTTTGTTTGTGTTGGAAGCAGCCATCATTCATCAATATTTTTAACGACGCAAAGACCGGCATGACACCTCTTTTTTTTTTTTTCACTCTTCCCTGTTGGTTGTTGGCGGGGGATGTGTTGGATGGAGAAGGGGGGCAGCACAGTCAGGGAGAGAGGGGCCGTCGGACTTTGGCTGGGCCCCTTGCTCTTCCGCTCCTCGCACATCATCCATGCCGACATGCGACGACCAACAACGTACGAGAACGACCAACGCCGCACTGCGCGTCGTCGCCCGCCCCCCTCTTTTTGGTGTTTTCTGTTTTCTTCCATTCTATCTGTACATCCTAGGGAAAGAAGAAAACAAAAGGACTTTGGTTTGCGGAGGAGGAGAGGAGGAGATGGCTGTGGTTTGGGGATCAAAAATCAACTTTGCTTTGTCGTAGAGGAAGGGAAACGGTTCGAACGTGTCTACCCTTCGTGGTAGTATTAGTATGTTCACACCGACTTGGGAGGATACGGTGTTTATTTTTCTGTCATTTTTTGCTCTGCTTTGCTCTGCGTTGGCTACTTTGATTTTTGGACTTTTGTTTTATGGAGAAAGGGATGGCATTCTTGGCTTATTTTCGTTCACAAAACACCAACCACCACCAACAACAAACCGCGGCGTCGGGGGAACCTGGCCGCTTCTTCACCACCCTTTTTTTTTTTTTTTTTTTTAGCCGGGAGATTTAAGTATTAAAGTTTATTTAGATTTTGTTATAAAAACACGGGTAACACAAAAGACAACGCAAAATTT
>JAKMXC010000563.1:0-38940 GCA_025328345.1 Colletotrichum sp. SAR11_59 | reverse complement strand
ATAAAATACTTATTCTAGTACCGCGCGATAAACCCCCTCCCCAAAGCCCACCCCCCAATCAGCAGCGCCAGACAAGGACTCATCCCAACCCACCGCCACCCCGCTCCCCGAACCCACGCCCACCCAAACGCCCTCATCAACGCCAGCTTCAGCAATGGGTAGACCCCATAGACCATGTACAACACCAACTCAGCGTGGAAGAAGAGGATCCGGAAGCGGTGCTCGTTCGCCCAGAAGCCCTCCACAAACGCCCTCCCCAACGCCCCGGATCCCCCTTCCTTGATGATAGCCATCATCGACGGACCATCGGGACAGAAAACCCTCCACAACGCTTCCCAATACACCTCCCCACCGTTTACGATCCTCCAATACGCAATCCCCACAGCAACGAGATGCGCAATCCTAGCATGGACATACTCCGCGGCTCCAAGCATCCATACAACCATCCCAACAGCCGCAACAACCGCCGCTTTCTCCTCCCTCCTCCCCATCTCTCTCTCACCCTTCCTTCTCTGCTCAAACCTCACCAGCACCTCCACCGCCATCATCCCCAATAAATCCCCCAAACATTTCCTCCATCCTCCCCATCCCGCCTCAAACTCCTCCCTCAAAAAAATATCCGGACTCCCAACCGCCATCTTCAACCCCGCCACAACCCCCCCAAACCCACCCACAACACTCTCCCTAACCACCATCCTCCGCACATGATTCACCAACACCGCAAACACCACAACGCCCACCCTCCCCTCCGCAAGAAACGCCTCCAGCGCTGTACACTTCCGTGCCCACTCCACCCTCGGCGCACCGCATCCATTACCCCCCCTCCAAAGCGCCTGGTCCCAACCCCGCGGGATGATCAGCCGCGTCGCGATGCGAAGCTGGGCGAGGGGTGTCGTTGCCGCGAGTGGGATCTGCGCCAACACACTCGGACACGCCGTCTCAACCGCCATCCCCTCGTCTCCCGTCCTGTTCTTCAAGAGATGCTTCTCATCCATCGGAAACGAAGTACCCAGAAAAGTCTTGGTCGTTGAAATCGTTGATGGCCGGAAAGTTCGTCGGGACAAACCTGCTCCCAAACAAGGCCGCGGGAACAAACGGCCTTCAGCAAGAAGACGATGAAAACTCTTGATGATGGTGACTGCCCGATGGAAAGATCAACGATAGTGGGAAGTTGAACAGATGGAAACGCACGACATGAGCAGCGCATATGCACGTGGAAGAGATGACGAAGTGAAGTCAGCTCATGCAGGGGGAAGTTGAGGTTAGTAGTGTCCCCACATTTCCGTCGTTGGTGCCGGGACGGGATAAAGTTCGGCTACGACCGACTGCCTGGGAAGGGCCGGATTCCCTAAGTTCTACACCCTCACGAAAGACATGCGCGAAAAGAAACTTGCAAATAGTTCATCGAAGACTCGAAAACACAATTTTTTTCTTCAAAGGATACTGTGATCCATTTGTTGCTGTCCTCGCGGTGCTGTCACTACACCCAACCATTAACGCCGTGTTGTTAGGCGTCACGCACCCGTGGTGACGCCCCTAAGCCTAAATCCCATCTATTCATGCCTCATTTAAACCACCCGCATCATAATCAACCTCCTCGGAATCATAGAAATACGCTTTTCCAGGCCTATTCAGTTGGGTATCTGTGTCCCGCGATGCCATAAACCAAAAAAGGAAGCTCCTCAGGAGCTGTTAAAATACAGTGGGCTATCGAGCCCCGAAAGGCCTAACCAGGCCCTGCCGTCCACTACGGAAGCGGCATTGTTCTCTCCTCAACGACACTGGGAAACAGCTCCGCAAACGACCGGCCTCTTCAGCCAGCACGGTTCCGAAGACTGCTAGTCCTACTGAAGCCCGGCAGCCACTTTCGCTTGTTCAATGGCGCCCCTCCACTGGCATTGTTGCTCGTAGGAGTCGTCTCGCCAGAAGCTGATCCCTTAGACACAGGCGTGAGAGTCGTGTGGTGAGCAGCAGGTGTCGTTGGTGTCATCGGAGGTCGATCGTGAATCGGCGCGTCCTCGTCAACGCTCACCGCGCGGCCTTGCCTGGGGTTACGCATAATCGGAGGTGGAGTCGCGCTGGTTCTTTCGCCGTCCGCCAAATTGCCGCGCTGTACCCACGACGGAACACCCATCGGGGCTGCCGATGCTGATTGAGGAACCTCGTCAACCTCGACCGTCGGAAGCGCCGATCCTCCACCAATTGAACGACGGAAGAAGTTCAGCCTATGCCCCCGCGGTGTTGACCCAGATGCAGGTGGATAATGGTTGTCTTTCGACCGTGAGGCAGCCTTCGACTCTGATTGTTGGGGGGTGTGAGCCCCGGACTGGGATACTTGGAGCGTCTGCGCATCAACACTGCTGTCACGTCGCGATCCGCTACGAGAGGGCGACTTCCGAAGCTTGCCGTGGACGGGCGAATTCCTCGAAGTAGGCCCAGTCTTCGCGCCCAGACTGGACCGCCTGTTAGGAGCGGGCGGAGGATGGACGGCATCTGGGAACAAGGCTTCTTGAGCGGACATGAGGTCCTCGACTGGGTTAGTAGCCTGCTGTGCGAGCCCGGGAACACTATAGGTCCCCCCAGACGACCCGAACATGGTTTGCGGCGCCCATCCTCCTCCAGAGGGAGGGAAGTTGAAGAGGTCGGGAGAATCGCTCCGATCGTATCCTTTGGGTTCCTTACCCTGCTGCAGCCAAATGTCGAGACTCGAGTCTAGTGAATGGACGGATTCGCTGTCGGATTCCCAGTCAGGTCCCCTGCGAGAGATGGTGCTCTCACCTGCAGACCTGGGGCGGGAGATCAACGGCGGGCGGGTGTCAAAGGCGCTGCTGAGAGCGGCACTGACAGGTCCATTCCCGAATGCGGACACCAGCGGTCTCTCGAAAACCGGGGCGCCTCCCATGTGGTCGGCATCGTCGCCCCTAGACGTGCCATCCGAAACAGAAGGGTAGCTGCTCTGCCCCGAGACGTTGCGTTGACGCGATAACGTGTCGTTGGAATTCTTAAAGCGACGCAGTGTCGACGTTGAGATTGTATCAGGTGTCGGCGGGAGGGTATGCTCGCTAGACCTGGCCATGGGATCGTCCGTCACGACTCTACGCATAGTCTCACGCTTCGCGTCCTTAACATACTTGTGCGTTTGGCCTCGGTTGGCAAACGAGAAATGCTCCTGGGTGGGAGACTTGTCCAAGCATGATGGATCGAGTCTCGCCAACTTTTGAAGAGGCGACGAGTGGCCGATTATGTCGTGTATGGACTGGAACTGGCCGGGACCCGGTACCCGGCTGAGAGAGCTAGACCGACTGGATCTATCTGGCCTCACCGGCGCCATGGCTACGGGTCTGTGGAGTTGAGTAAGGTCACCACCAAGAGAAAGCTTGCGTGGCTCAGAGTGGAGTGAGGTACCATCCATCAGGGGTGGCTCCTCCGAGTCCGCCACGATGGTCTCGTCCTGGTCCTCCCGCTCTCCGTAGACGCTTGTAAAGGAGCTTTCGCTGAGAACGCTGAGGCTCGGGCTCGTCAGGCTGTTCATCCGACGACCGTCGTTATCCTCCACGCCCTCTGTCGTGATGCGAGGTAAGCTGAGTATGCTGCCGCGGGAACTAAGATAGACCTTTCGCAAGTTCTCCGTATTTTCAGTGCGATCCGACATGAAGCTGGGCATACGGTTAAGTGCCTTGGCGTCCTCCTCAAGCTGGGCCAAGTCTGCAATCTTCGGCTTGGGTGTAGGCCCATTGAGTCTCGACTCGATATCGTTCAGCGGAGGATAACCAGCAGCATCGACCTGTCGCACCATCTCGCGCTCTTGCAAAAGTGTTTCGACCTGTGCCTCGAGAGCCACAATCATCTGAACAGCCTCCTGAACGGCCTTGTCCCTTTTCTCCAGCTCATCGAGTAACTTGTCGTTCACGTCATCAACCTGCGCCTTTTCTACTTCGAGGGCTTCGATTCGATCTTCTAGAACGCTTTGCCTCTCTCGTCGGTGGAAAAGCTCGAGCTTCAAGTCAAAATTTTGTTTGTGCAGCGTAGAAACAGTCTGTGTAAATTGGTGTTAGTCCAGTCATGTGGCAGAGAGAGGCCAACTCACAGCCTCCATTTCTTTCAGGCCGAATCCCTTCTTCTTTGCCGAGTCAGGGTTTCCTCCGCTTGACCTGGGTCGATCGGCAGAGCTTCCCTTCGCAGGCGAACTCTGATTTCTAGCGGGGAGCTCCATGGAAGCGCTCATCTCTGGGGTTGACTCTAAAGCAGATAACCGTTCTGTCTCCTCCCTCCTCTTTTGGAGCTTCTCCTGCAAGTAGCTGGAAGCCGCGCTTTGCCTGCCAGACTCTGAACCTCGATCTCTCGATAGCACCGAAGATGGCCGTGAACCGGTGGATGGGGCGCAGGATGCGTGGTGGAATCTGTGGGAAGGATGGCCACTCGACGGTCGTGGCGAAGATGCGAGGTGTGAAGTCGAGCTATGAGCACTTAAAGGGGTGCGTCGGGTTGCGCCGGTACTTGTACTCGACCTGGAAGCCGCACGGGGATAGGTGGGAGAGGGATGCGACCTCTCGCGTTCGCGCGATTGTGTTTGGATTTCCATTTTGTCGGCGAAAAAGCAATGACGAGTTCAGCTACGCGATCCGATTGCCCACAAATACGTTGAAGCACGGTTTCTTCTCGGACACGCAATACGGGACGGTTCTTGGACGAAGGATCAAACCGGCATTCGGATTGAGGTGTTGGACGCCCAAATTGGTCGATAGTCAACGGCGATAACTAGGGTGATGCCTGCTTGGAGGTGCAGAAGCGCGGATGGCAGCTGCGTGTGCTAGCGTTGCTCGAGCCGGTGAGGGTGGCCAGAGACTTAGATAGGGGACGAATCCTGGAATTAAGGCGCCGACGAGGGTCGAACGGCAGACGCCGACTCGTGGTGGTGGATGCGCTTTGAAGGTATATCTGCGGCTGTTATTGCGAAACAACAGGCCAGGACCTGGTATTCTGCAGTGGTGGACTACGCAGTAACTACGCGACTGGTGATCGCGGCAAGTGGTGGGCGTGCCGCAGCAGGTGCGAAGCTAAATTTCTGCGCGCGGTTTGAAAGCACCGAGGAGACGTTTAAACACGAGGGTTGCGTTGCGTCGGATGGCTCGCCATGGGCCGATGGAAACGTGAGAGCAAGGCAGTTGGTTGAAATTTGGGGTCGGGCGGTTTTCAGGACGTCGGATCGGCAGTTGGGGTCAGCGTTGGGCAGCGGTGGATGATGTATCCGGCCACGGGTTTTCGGTGGTGGCAGCACAGGAATGTCTCAATTGAGGACGGGTGTGATGGTGGGATGTCTCGGATGGCGGAGAAACGGCTGGGGACTGCGCGAACTGGAAAATGAGGCTGGAAAAGCAGAGAAAAGAATGCTGGGTATCTGGAAGTGCAAATGCAGGATGCGCGGTTGTTGTTAGCAAGTGCCGGCGCGGGTGTCGCGTGCCTGATATTGTCGTTGGAATCGCGCTCGGTGGCGGTCAAGACGGACAATATTGATGTTGATGTTGCGGTGACAGTCGTCGGCGGCGTCGTCTAAGAAACGACAAGCTCAACAGGGCCTTCTCGTGGTCGACTCCGTTGAAAGCTGGGCCTCGCTTCGACGGGACCCTTGGACCCTGGGAAATCGGACGGCGAGTGGTCGATGGTGGCCAGGGCTGTCGCGGGGTTCGTCCAATTGAGGCCAGGCGATGGGATAAGATGGGAGGGATTCGTCAGAGTAATAGCGCAGCGACAGTCAGCGGCGCAAATGCGAAGGTGAGTCTGACGACAGCGACTGGCGAGAGAAAAGAAGGAGGATGACGAGAATGACGGAGGAGCAAGAAACACATTTCTCAGGGTCGCCAGTCGGAAGGAGACGACGGGAGTCAAGCAAGGACGAGAGGGCAAGCGACGTCTCATGCAGCGAGACAGAAGTGACGAGGGTTCGGCAAGGCGCAGGCAAGGAGCAGGGGTCGCGGGGGTGAAGGCTCCTCTTCTTACTCCTGACCCATGCCTGCGAAGCCTGGCGGAGGCGAGCAGCAAGAAAGGGCGGCCAATCGAAGGGTCGTCGCAAGAGTGTGATGGGGCCCGGTCGAGCTGCGAATGCGATGGGAAGCGGACGACAGGCCGGCCGGGGAGGGAGACTGTCACTGCAGGTGGGAACTGTGATGCGTGATGTGAAGCCGGCAGGGATTGCGGTGGGGGGATGTCGGGAGAATTTAGAAAGCCCACTTGGTGTTGGCGATGTTGGTTGGTTGGAGGAAGGCAGGTGGCAGAGCTGGCAAAATGTGCAATGGAAAGAACGTTGGAGATGAGTGACGAAAGCAAAGGAAGGTCCAGGTTTGAGGTCGCGACTGCAAGGCAGGTCCAGGCAGGCCGAGGGCAGGAAAGTGCAAAGCAGCTGCTGCACCTGCGCTAAGAAGCTAAGCAGGAGCTATCAGAAGACCAGGAGCAAGAGCAGTCCGTTGTTGTTGCTTCTTTCCATACGGCGACGCGTCTCTTCTTCCCTTGTTGCCTTCTTTCCCTTTCCTTTGCTGCCAAAGCTCCAAAAGCCACCTAGTATTGGACACAAACCAAGCCAACTCAATCGAAGGAACCAACCAACGCGCCAGCCAAAGCACCATCAAAAAGATCCCGCCAACCCGGTGCGCCTCGCTCTGGGTGTGTGGTGCTTGGCCGCCCTCAAAGCGCCAGCCAGGCCTGAGGTCCACGGCCAGGCACAGGCACAGAAACAGGAACAGGAATAGCAGTAGAGGGGAGATTGCCGGCGCGAGGTCGTTGCTGTTAGTGCCTCCGGCTGACACCCGTCAGTCGCTAGTCGACCTCTAGCGGGTGGCTCTGGGGAGAACAGCTCACTAATGGCCTGTTGAGATGCAGCGATAAACCTAGGGACTTCATCATTTTCCATGATTACTGCGCAGTGGCTGGTGTCATTTGGTATTGGCGATCCTTTTCTTCGCGATGCAATAGACTCGGTCAGTCAAAGTCGAAGGTTCAAGGTGCTGGAGCTTGGACGGCTTGTTCGTCCCGTCTGCCCACAGACTCTCTGGAGGGTCCCTCAGGGCAGTGGCCCGCCTGTCAAGATCCTTGGTTCCCTCAGGTGGTCATCGCTATGACACCGGGCAACATTGTCAATCTTGCATTTCTTTGCGGCGCAGATGAAAATGGATGCTCCAAATCTGCAAATAATAACGACCGTGGAAGCTTAAACAGAGCTCCGGCATTTCTTTCCCATCGCTCTTTCCTCTTTCTCCAGCCAGGCGTTGCGCTAACATTTAGTACACTCAACCAGCAGGAAGGCCCAAGCTTCCCCTCTCTTACCCGTAGCTTCCCCTCCTGCAGCTGCACAAAACATATCCATCAGCTAGGTAAGGCAGCTAGCTCACTTATGCAAGGGATTATGCAGTCATCCATCAACCCACCGCGGGCGCCATCCAATTGCTCCGAGCTGTCATCCCTGCTTTTGCTTCTTCTCTCCTGCATCTTCCTCACGACACACATCCAATGGCATACCGTTCCAGCGTGATGGGAGCAAGGTCAGCCCCGGTTTCCGGCTGCAACCCAACTCTGCCGCGCACCCTTTGAGGGGCGCCGTCACACCCGCAAAAGGGGTCGAAGCTCAGGGAGGTCTTTTTGACAGACCCAAGCCGACGTTCGGTGCCATCCAGAGGCGAGGCGTTGCTTTTCTCACGGCAAGAGAGGCTGGCGTTGAAGACATGTCCCAGAAACGAACACATTGTCGTACGAACTCGTCGCACACTGCGCCCGTACGCAACGACATCCCTTTCGCCCAACATCATCGCAATCGACACCGAGTCGTAATCGCTTCCCCCATCCATCACCGTCATAGCGCTCGAAATCTCCGTCTGCCACTACCCGGAGGTGGTGGTCGCATTGGTACCTGATATTGGCCACCATCGACTCCCAATCGAGACGGACGCGATATTAGCCCGCGGGCTACCGCTAGCACAACGGGATTTTCTGCACCATTGCGATTCGCCATTTCCTACGACCAAGAGAGCCGCAGCCTTTTTGACTCGGCGCCGTCGCCGTCTTCCCCGTCGCTGCCGCCTAGCTGCTCATCCGAATCCCCTAACCTCGCGCCGCCGAACCCTCGACTCCATCTCATCGCAGCCCAACGGACGCGTGGAACGATTCATCCTCGCAGTCGCAAAGCCACCCGTCGTGTCTCTGACTGCGTGTTCCAGGAATCACATCATGTCTCAATCCTGAACACCCACCGCTGAGAACATCTCGCTTCCAACTGACTTCAGCCCCAAGAGCAAACGCCAGCGGCCATCGTCCAGAAGCCGGAAGTCCCCGCCGCGGCCGTACCTCGAGGCCACCACCACAGCCCAGATAGCGTCCCCGGAATCTGGTTAACGTTCCCCTGGTGGAGTGGGCCTTTCCAACTCTGCCCAAGGTCCCCGGTTTTCCCTGTTTTCTTAGAAGCAAGTGCCGCCAAACAGGACTCTTCTCTCGATGAGTCTGACCCGGGCATAGCATTGTCAATCGCCTACGCAGTAGAAGCCCCGTTGGATTGGGCTTCTACCCTATGCGACCTCCTGTTTCGTCATGACTCGGATGTCGTGTGACGGACAAACGCACACAGCCAGCCGGCGCTCCCGCTGCGTCGCCTACTGCGTAATCTGGCTGGCGCCGTGGGGGCGGCCCGCGATGTGACTGAAGCCAAGCCGCCCGCCCGTTACCTGCAGAGCCGGTTGAAGGCACTTATGCAGTGTCCAGTGAGACCCGGGGCGGTCTGGCCATAATTTCGAATTGTTGGGCAGCTTCTGCAATTCGCAGCGCTACAGTCGTTTGCGCCGATACGTCGTCAGAAGCACCGTCGACATCTTGATGCCGAGGATGTCATTGGGAGGGGAACTGCGGTTTTGGCCGAACGGACAAGAACTTCGGCGAGCGAATTACTCAACCTGAAGCGCTGTCGGCGGCCAGCCTCTCAACATCCCTGTAACATGCAACTCTACCGGGATACGCGAACGCGACAACGTGTACCCCTTCAATTTACCTGCGTGGTGACAACGACTCAGACGTTTGTCACGGGGGCGCGTTTATAAGACAAACGGCGATAACAGGCGGCAGACGTTTGTACTCGCAATGCCGGGCGTTGGTCCGGACGACGATGCCTAGGTGGGTGACTGCCGGCGGAGCTCGCTCATGCAAGCACTTAACGTCGGTCAAGGATATCGTCACTGTTTGCCGTTACCCTCATCCATGGGCAAGGGACTCGGTATTGAACGCCTGGCCCGAGCTTTCGGCAGTGCGAACCTCGCTTCCTCAAGCATCATCGTCGTCCATCACAGTGGCATTGCCTGCGATAGGCTGAAGAGCTAAACTGCCATTGACACAATTGATTATCATGCCGAAACACCGGCATCTATACAAACGGCAGAACGACACGGCTAGCATACTCCCCTCCCAAGTGCACCACATGTCGGCCTCGGTTCAGGGTATGATCAAGCCCAAAGTTGTTCACCGCGAAGCTCTTTCCACTGACAACGACCCTCACTCCTTCTCCCGCCTCAAACTCAACGCCGAGAGCCCAGATCCCAATGTCTAACCTCACCACCTCTCCGGGCGTAATCTTCTCCTCCTTCTCATGCGGGTGGTACGGCCAGTGAGGATGCATACTCTTGCTCTCGTCGATAGCCCGATGCGACGCCCTCAAGATGCCCACAGGCCCTTTGTAAAGCACCACCTCCGTCTCCTCCTCAGGCTTAAACTCCTCAAAGCTCTTGACTGGAATGCCCTTCCACGGGATGTTGAGGTTCTTCATCTGCGTCCCATCCTTGTCCAGCTTCTGGATCATGACATACACGTCCATATCATCGTGATCAGGACACGACATGAACAGCACCGCCTTGGGCAAGCCCATCACCCGCGTCGTCTCGGTAAACGTGAACGTAAACCCAACACTCTCCCCATCCGCCGACGCGTAGCCCACACTCGTAGACTCACTCGGCGCCTCCGCCAACAACCTCCCCTCAGCCCCGAAGAACATCTCCCTATACTCTGTCCGCTTCGGCGGGAACTCCTCCTCCACAATGTCCTCAATCGCCTGCGGCACCTTATTCCCAAACCGCAACAGCGCCATCCTACACTTCGGCGTGCTCCTCCACCCGTTCTCCTCCCCCTTCAAGAAACAATCAAAGAACGCAAACAGCTCCTCCTTCGCCTTCTCATTCCCCCATAGGTCGTACCACTCCTGCCACGGGTGCCACCTCAACCACTTATTCTCGCTCTCAACCTCCATCCACGCCCGGATCGCGCCCATTCCGTGCATCGTGTTCGTCCACGTCCCCGTGATATACGTCGGCACGTTAATCCTCTTCATATCCGGCCTCTTGTCGTTCCACCACGCGTTCGCAAGCGGCCGCTCCTTGTACATCTCCCGGAAGCTCTCCAGCCCGCCGCGGCCCTTGAGCATATGCTGCACAATCAGCCGGTCGAACAGGTCCCCCGCGTAGATCCCCCCACGCGCGAACTGCTCCCGATACAAGTCCCCGCAGCCCTCCCACGGCGCAATGGCCGCGAGCGACGGCGGGCGCAGCGCGGCGATGAACCACTGCGCGATCGCCAGGTGCGAATTCCCCGCGAGCCCGACCTTGCCAGAGCACCACGGCAGCGCGGCCACGGCCTCGACCGCGTCGTACCCGTCCTCGGCCTCCTGCGTGCCCATGATGGCCATCACGCCGCCGGAGTCGAAGGCGCCGCGCGAGTCGACGTTGACGATGGCGTAGCCGCGCGGCACCCAGTCCGCGGGGTCGGGGGCCTCGAACTTTTCCAGCCCGGAGAGCGTGCCGGCGGGGATGCCGAGGGACCAGGGCGTCATGTAGCCGAGGGAGGCGAGGCCGTTGAAGGATTTGCCGAAGGGGGACCAGCAGATCAGCGCGGGGACTTTGACATCGCTGTTGGGGGGCCGGAGGACGTCGGCGTAGAGGGTTGTGCCGTCGCGGACTGTGATGGCGACGTCGCGCTCGACGAGGATGGGCGAGGGGAGGGGGCGGGCGGATGGGTGTGGGTGTGGGTGTTTCCAGCCCGCGGGGAGGGTTTCGGTGCGCGGGTTGAGGCCGGTGTAGCCGTCGCGGCCTGGGATCGGGGCCTCGAGAGGCTCGATGGGGATGGGGACCCCGCGGAAGGTTGTTGATGTCATTGAAGGGGTTGGATGTCTGCTTGTGAAGTGTCTAATGAGGAGTAATCAAGAGACGGAGGAGGCGGTTGTCAGGGGGAGAGCTGCGTGCGGCAAGGGATTGTACATTGTGTTTTTGGTGTCTCTTTATGAAAAGAGCTTGTATCTGGAGAAAATGACAATACCCCACGATCTCACGAGCCGCGAATCTGATCCGGGATGACGATCCGGAAGTCAATTGATGACTTACCATCGTCGAGCGGGTTGTGATATCAGATCCGGGGCCCCGTGTGGGATGGCCCCACTAACTCCCGAGCCGACACTTGCACGCACCAAAACCGTTTCCGAGCCGACACTTCCCGTGCCGATAACGTAGGTGCTGTCCCTCTCCCCCACCACTTCCGTGCCGGACCGAGCAGACGACACGCAGGGCCTAGCGGAAATGTCCCGATGTGTTTCCTCGGGAGAATTAGAGATGTCAGTTTCGATTGTGGCGTGGTTATGCAGATGTTGCGTAAGAGTTGCTGAGGCTGAAAGTTGTCTAACAGTCAACCGCGAGAGAGTGTCAAGTATAAACACATCTCACGAACCTCGTCCAAGCTTTCTGGAGTTTCTATCAATCCAACAGGTCAAATCAGTCAGAAGTTCGGAAAGACTGAAGAATTATAATAGCCTCTCACAAAGACAGTTAACCCCGCAACCCTTCTCAAGATGGTCATCGCAACAGACTACAACTCCCCCGGCGCAGCCGCAACCATCACAGTCCCGGCACCCAAGAAGCCAGAGACGACATCTTCCACAACCCCCATCATCCCCAAGCCAGCCGGGCCCAACAAGCTCTTCGCCAAAGAAGGCGTCACATACGGCGACTTCCGCGATGACCTCGTCCGCGACGGCTACGTCGTCGTCAAGGGCGCCATCCCCCGCGAGCGCGCGGGCAAGTACGCCGACGACATGATGTCCTACCTCGAGAACTTGTAAGTCCTCCCCCTCCCATCCCTTCACCCACTGCTGAAATCTTCCTGTGCTAACCACCTACAGCGCCGGCGGCCTCGGCTTCGACCGCAACGACCCCTCCACCGTCAAAGAAGCCAACCTGCCCATCATCACCGAGAAGGGCATGTGCCTCGGCTACGGCATCGCGCACGAGTCCTTCACCTGGGCCGTCCGCCAGGAGCCCGGGCTCGTCTCCGCCTTCGAGCGCGTCTACGACACGCCCGACCTCATCGTCTCCTTCGACGCCGTCAACATGGCCTTCCCCAACCGCGCCGACGTGCAGCCCAACAAGCCCTGGCCGCACCAGGACCAGGACCCGCAGAAGCCGGGCTTCCGCTGCCTGCAGGGGCTGGTCAATCTCCTGCCCAATGGGCCGCGCGACGGCGGCCTGATTGTGTGCAAGGGCGCGCACCGCCTGTCGGAGGAGTTCCATGAGGCGTTCAAGGACGAGAAGGACAAGATCTGGGCGTGGACGAAGGAGTGGTACGGCTTTACCGACGCGGGGATGAAGTGGCTTGAGGAGAGGGGGTGCGTGTGGGAGAAGATTGATGCGGAGCCGGGCGATTTGTTGCTCTGGGACAGCCGCACGCCGCACTACAATTTGAGCCCTGAGGGGGATAGGCCGCGGTTCTGTGTGTACACGTGTTATATGCCGGTGGCGGACGCGAGTCAGGAGGACTTGGTAAGGAAGAAGGGCGCGTTTGAGAGCTTGCAGAGCACGACGCACTGGCCGAATGCGATGCACGTGGGCGGGATCCCGGTGAAGAGGGGCGGGGAGCCGTGTCCGTATAACACGGGCAAGCCGCGGGAGGTGCCGAAGTTGAGTGAGCGGGGGTTCAAGTTGACGGGGATTCCGTATATTCAGGGGGCGCCGATTGAGGCGAGGGACACGTTTGGAGCTTAGAGTTGGAGGGTTTTGTTTGAGAGTGCTAAGAATATCCTATATCAGACTGTGAGTTGCAGTCTTACTGTCGTTAAAACTGAATTGAATAACGAATATTCCAATTATGGAGGAGAAGCTGCAGTTCAGGCCGAGAAAAGACATCTGAAATTCGTGTATAGGTAATTCAGCAAAGCCCTACAGGTCAAAGAACCAGTCCCAAGTACTTATTTCCAGCCGAGCAGAGATCTTCGTACTCCGCCTCGAGGACGTCAGCTATCGTGATGCACTGCTGTCTGGCGTCATCCACCAGTTCTTTGGCCTTGTTGGTCTTGGATGCACGAGGTCACTATGTGTGGGCTGCGTCTGCTGTGCCCCCAGAAAGATGGTTCAGTATGGATGTGAGAGATGTTCAGCAGCGGGAGGTAATGTGTGTATTCCAGGCGTTGGCGCGGAAACGAGGATGTAAACCCTGCAATAGCGATGCTGCGATGGCTGATCGGATGCTAGTTTCTAACAGTGAGGATGATATGTGTATGGGAAGCTTTTAGTGTTCGAATCTTTCTTCCCTTCCAACTTTCTTCTTCGCAGTTTCTAGCTATTTAGGAAACACAATTGGTAAGCTACAGAATACAGAGCAAAACAGTATATTCGCTTACTTTTCGACTCCACTGATTGGGCCACCTATAAGTCTCTCTATGTTCTTTCGCGATTCGTCCAACTTCGCCATCCCCTCAACTCTCCACGTCGGCCTCTCCGGGTTCGCTCCTGTTAATTCCATCAGCCCCCCCGTCGTCGATGCCATTGCTCGTTTGGTTTGCTCCCCCAGCAATATGCCTCAGGTCGTTCTGATCAACCCTCTGGAACTCCGACTCGCATGAGAGGCCGCTTGAACCCATTCCTTCCAAGGGCTGCGCCCTCGTCTCGGTCTTGAATGGTATCTGGTCAAGTTGGGCGTCTTCTTGCTTGACCAACGTTTGGAGATGTTGCACAGGCCCGCTGTTTGTTGTACTGGGCTTACTTTGATTGCTAACCGATGTCGTTGGCTCTTCCGCAACCTCTCGCTTGACATTCGTTGTAAATTCCGCCTTTTTGGGCAGCTCCGAGCGAATCGCAGCGCCTTGTTTAGTTCCTCGGTGCTGCTTTGCCGACGTTGGGTAAGGCTGTGCTCTGGAGTCGTTGCGACGCTTTTTGTTGTTCTTGCCCTTCCCTCTCCTCCTATCCTGGTTGTTTCCGGAATTCTTCTCAGACGGCGTAGGTGTTCGTGTGTTCGATTGCTCCGCGGTGGTGTTCGAGGACTCGATTGCAGCGACCGCCGGTCTCGACAACTGTGGAGCATCGGCTGGATACTCATACGACTTTCCAGTAATGTGTGTCGTCGACTGCAACGTATCAAACACATCATGCAACCGTTTATCGATTCTATCGATCATCTTATACGGCATTCCTGTGGGACAAGATCTCCAAAGGTTGTACAAGTCGATGCCGCCAGATGTCATTTCTGCAAACTTTTCCTCCAGCCGCCCACTGTCGCTTGCGACCGTCCCGACGACCTTCTCTAGGTAATCGTCGGCTCCCTTCAAGCGTTCAACAGCGCATTCCCTCTTGCTCCTTGCAATCTCCAGTGCCTTGGTGAGTTCTTCAACGTGGGCTTCGGCTCTCGCAACCTCCGCGTCCGCCGCGTCCCTCGCGGCTTTGATCCGGTCCCAAGGCCCGATGCCACCTTTGACGATGATCTCCTCCCAGGAGGCGCTGGACTCGACCTCCTCGAATTTCCTCCATGCGCGTTGGATCGCGGGGATGTCGTTGTGCGCAGTCGAGGCGTTGCAGCCGCGACAGAAGCTGGGAATCGTTGTTGCGATGGCGTCGACCCCGGCGTCGGGGTCGTACGCGCTGGCGCCATCGATTCTTATTGGGATCACGACGGATTCCGTAGGTTGGTCCATGGTGACGCAAATTCGTAATGAGTAGCCTCCCCAAGCTTGAGACCCTCCTAAAAGATTGAAGAGTGGTTTCGATACGTATGAGCTGGAAGATTGAAGTGACTTCTTCAACGGAAATTACGCAGGCCTGTGCTGTGGGGTGTCGCGAAAATTGATTAAGACGCGTCGCGTCGCCATACGAAGCGTGAGTCTTGACACTGTCGGGATAATCTGACAATGAGAAGCGTCCTGATTTGAATTGAAATCGCTTTATTCTGATGATCTGTTACTAAATTTCGGCCACTTGACATTCAAGGCTCTGTTTTAAACTTGAGCCATTTCACGACATGAGCGGCGTCGAAAGACCAATTCAAGCTCATGATAGCTTGTGGATCCAAATCTGGGTCCGTGTTTCGCGGTGACGCTCAACTCTACAAGCTATTTCGAGATAACATGACGCGTTGTCCATCACCCAGCAGCTCACGTGTTGCATTTTGAAGTGAACTTGGACGCTGATACTGCATTTTTCGGGAAATACTTTATGATCACTCTGTAGGCTGCATTGACGTACGTACGTAGTGGGTGAGTCTCTGGACTATCGAGGAGTCAAGGTCGCTCACGCGCAGCGGCTAGCTGAGGTTCATTTGATGTTGCAGATAAAACCGGGACACAGAGGTGAAGTTGCCGTTATCTTCTGAACGAAAGGTGATACCGCAGCTGCAATGAATACCTCTCGGCGAGTATCCTTGTGCCAGTTTGTCTGCTCGGCATGAGAAAAGTAGCGAAGTGCCGACATGGTCGGTGTCAAGCGATCGACAATCTAATGTGCACCAGAAATGGCTCCCTTGAAAGCGGTTGTCGTCGTGCATCCAATCGGACCCAGCTACATACCGGCATCATAGGGAGGCACAGTAGTAGTGAGCGGTGATGGACTCGGAAAAAAGCCAGCAGCCAAATACCGGGAGCTCCGATCATGTGCACTAGGATCAGCGCATTCATAGCGCGCAAAAGCCATGAGGCGTTTGTCGTCGACCTTATATAACACTGTTGAGAACATCCACCGCTACTCCGTGACACCGAGTACCTTATCGAACTGACCGACGATTTTGCGACAGTTAATGTTTTTCTTGTTAGAGCTCAATCGAATTCCAATGACTTTGCCGACGTTGTCACCTTCCTGCTCGACTTGATCAAAGGCTTCTAGTGCAAAGTCTTGAGTTACAAGATCAGCAAAAACCGGCCTCCGATCTTGACCGGCCCCACAGCAGCAATGACCGGCTTCCCCTTTCCCATGACGAAAACATCGGAGATTCTGACTCCCCTTGCTGAGAATTTCGTACAATCTCAGGAGCCTGACTTGCAAGTTACGCTAGCAATTGCTATCTTAACGTGCCCGGCTTTGACGGTTGGAAACCCGGGAAACTCGGTGCTTTTGGACTCCGAATGTTCAACGTGAAAGCAGGTTCGCCCGTCCAAGCCTACTAGGTGTTCAGTAAACAATATATCTAGGTGCGATGTTCTGGAATTTTACCACAATATTCAACCAGATCACACCTCGCACACCTATCCCTCACGGAATTCATAACAAGCACGGAAGATTTCCCCAAGTTCCCGATTTCCTGCTGAACCTCCTATTCGCTGGGTCATTATCGTTATGAAACTTCTCCTTGTATCGGGTTTCCTCTCCTTCCTCGGCCTATCGGCTGCGTTCCCTCGCCGCCCGTTCTGCTCTTCGGTTTCCATCAACGTCACAGCCGAAGCTGCCAATGTCGTCTTCGAAGATTTGCCTGATAGGAATAACGCGACCGCCGTAATTGAGTTTCTGGCTTCTTCCTTCGACGCTACCCGAACGCAGCACAGCTTTCAACAAATCAACGGAACTTTCACTATCAGAGCTACCCACTGTCGGCCGCGAATAGAATCAACGAACCCAAAGAGCCTGCAACTGCTAGTTCATGGCATCACATACGACAGGGCAATGTGGTCTGGCTTTGGATTTCCTCAGTATGACTGGCAGACCTACGCCACTTCCCTTGGGTACCATACGCTCGCAATCGACAGGCTTGGTCATGGCATCGAATCACCTCACCCGGACCCATTCGCCGTTGTACAGGGTCCATTAGAAGTGGAAATCATCCACAGCCTGCTTCATACCGTCAGGCAAGGCCGAAGCAAGCTGGGAGACTTGAATAAGATCATATATGTCGGACATTCATACGGATCATCCCTCGGTAACATGCTTGAGCAGAAGCATCCACTCGATGTTGACGCATTCATTCTGACGGGACTTTCGGGAGATTTAGGCACCTCTGCCAGTGCCCTCTCCGCATAGGGAGACGCAGCCATGGTCTCGTCTAGGTTCAAGGGATTGCCATTGGGGTATTTGACAGTTGTGAACGAGAGCGACAGGACGGCTAGCTTCTATGGAGGCAATTTTGATCCGTCTTTTGCTGCACTGGACTACGATAAGGAGGATACCGTCACAGTCGGCGAACTCTTGTCTCCGGGACTACAACCCGTCGAAACAGATTATCGGGGTAATGTTTTGGTGATGACGGGGGACTTGGATGTTCTGTTCTGTCCCGGAGGCCCCGACACTTGCGCAGACGCGTTGAGAGGGACGGAAAGCCTGTTTTCTAATGCAACCTTCAGCTCTGTCGTCGTATTGAACACGGGACACTGCCTGACTTTGCATCTGTCGGCTCCGTTGGTCATGGAGAACGCTCACACATGGTTGCATGGTTTACAACATTAAATAGCCAGGATTTCCGACTTATATTCCGAGAGTTGGAGCTTTTGTAGTTGGCGAAGTTCTCTTCGTCGTTCATGGTGCCGTCTTCAACATAGAAAGCTTTATGTGGGAGTGTTACTTGCTTCATGTTTGGTTGGCATTGTCTAGATGTCAAATGGAACTCAATTGAATCAACAATCTTCCTTAGTTTGAAATCTTATTGAGCCATCTCAGGCCAAAGCTTCTTCGTTGCCCACATTCGGATCCGGCTCCCGAAGAAGTACACCGGGATCGTGATAGCCCCAAGCACACCCGAAACGATTGCAAAGATATTCATCGCACCATTATATCCCGTTAGGTTGATCAGCGGCACGGTAGAATAGCTGAGCCCGAACGAGATGAAACCCCGACCAGCACAGATGACCAACAGCAGCGGCCCGGCTTTGCTTGGAAAACTGTCAATGGCGTAGGTGATTCCGATCAGGTTCGCGCCGAGGAAAGCGAAGTACCCAACGTGGTACGGCGCTACGATCGTCATCCAGTGCCACTGTTCCGGATGCGAGCCGGCTTGACCGTAAAACACACATGCGGCGATTGCTGATACGATTGGGATGCTGAGAATGATGAGTCGGTACTCGGGCTATAATATCTTGTCAGCAATTGAAGTGGTTTCGAGTTGCCCGGTAGATCGAATTGGCTTCACTAACCTGAAAGACGCCGTTCTTCCATATGCTCATCTTCCGCGCCAGGATGTCTGACCCGTACCCAAGAAGGGGCACCATAATGACGCAAGCTAGCACTTGGACGAGCTGGACATAGCCAAGCCACTCAGTTTGAAATGAGTACGGCGGAGCCATAAGAATCGTCGCAAAGGTCGATGCCTGGTAGACATAGATACCCAAGAAAGTTCCGTTGATGAGCAACATCCATACAATGTTCGGAAGACACAGGGATTGGAACGTCTCCTTGTAGAACACGAGAGTCTGACTCCAGTCGGGCTTGAAGTGGAAGATCTTGATGTCAGATCGCCAGGTCCGTTCACCGAACGCTTCGGGTTGAAGGACGTGATTCTCGCGTGTTGTGACCTGGATGACTCTCTCCATGTCGCCGGTCTTGGTGACGTTTCCTTCGTCGTCGAACTTCAGATGAACAGCGCCGCCTGCGAAATAAGGGGGTTAAATCTCTATTCATTCTTACAGTCACAAGAAAGAACTTACGATCAGCGTCCTCTGGCCTGTCATACTTGGTCTCCACCACGAAGAAGACAGCCAAAGCCAAGATGACGGCATTCGTGATAGTGACAATAATGTACCACCATTTGATGCCCCACGCCGGCACTAGATAAGCCGTGGCAACGAACATGCCAGCAGTACCCACGGTTTGAACGCCAATGAACCAGGAAAGCTTCGCGCTGCGCTCGTGTAGGAAGTGGATCTCCTCGATCATAAACGGAGCCAGAGCTTCGCTCTGACCGGCAGCGATGCTGTAGAAGTTGCGGCCTGCAATGTGGCTGCTCAGCGAGCCGGAGAATGCACACCATATTCCCGAGACCACCATTAAGACTAGCGAGGCCAGGAAGACGGGTCGCCGGCCGAGGGGGACGCATAAGGGCATAGAAAAGAGGTTCCCAATGCCCATGAACAGTGTCGGGTAGGTAAGAAGATCAGTTGCTCGGGTTGCGTCTTCAGGTGGGTACTCCTTCAGCACTGACGGGAATACGGCTCCCAGGCCGGAGGTGACCAGGACGGCGATTGCTGAGTACGAGCCAACCACGAAGATGATGAGGTATTTGTGCCATGTTGGAAGGTTTAGAGGATCTGTGTGTCTTCAAGTCAACTCCGTTCTACGTTTTGAAGCGACGATGCTTCTGTGAACATGCCATTGCTAGTGAGCAGATGTACCTTTTGGATCCGGGCTCGGAGTTGGAATCAAGACGACTGAGCCCCCTTGAAGAAGTTGAACCGTGCCGTGTGCCTGCGCCTCCTGTGTCGCTGGTGGTTTGGTGGGTGATTCCACGGTGTCAACCCGCGGCTCATCATCTTTTGGGACGGACGGCTCCGACATCTTTAGTCACCCAAAACTTCAGCTCTTACGTCAATGGGCCAACGAAAAGACGGTATTGAAAGGCTCTGCAAAGTCTCCGAGCCTGAGGTGAAGTCGGAGGTTATGAGTCAGGGAGCACGTTTGGCCTCAATAAGGTTCTCTGTCTTCGTCTAAGTATAATTACGGTAAAAGTCTATTGCCCTATCTGAACGCGCTTCATCATTCATATGCATTGCTGTTTTCTTGGAAACTGCCAGCCTTGAGTTGTTGTTGTTATCGTATCCATTGACACTCAGCTGCAAGCACACAATACTGCTAAAACATCGTGGCTGGCTCATCGGCTCGGCTCAGACCCATCAACTCCCGATAGTATGGGTCATTTCTCAGCCGGCAATTGGTACGGGAGGCACCTCAACGCGGGGAACTTGGCGTCGACTGTGTCCCCCACGGCTGTACACCAATTGACCCCGTGGGGATAGTCTGGGGAAGAAGCGAGATCAACCAGTAACATCAGAGGCAATTCCCGTGAAGATCTGTCATGCCCGCATTTGCATGGATACCCCCCACCATCGGAAAGCCCTGAGCGCTGCCGGAATGAGGGGCCGTCGGCTGGTGTTCCACATGAGTCGCCGAAACGTCCGCCCTCACACACGCACACTCGCACACGCAACTCTGCCCTGAGCCGCGTCCGTTGTTTCGGAACCCAAAGCCAAAAAAAGAGTAGGCCTCTCATAACGACGACGCTTCGGTATCTGCAATCTCCATTCTGCTCCAGCCGGACGCCTGCCTTATCCAGTCCTACGCTCACTCCCGATCAGCTCCCTGGCTCGGGAGCAGCAGCGCCAGCAGCAGCGAGAGGACAACTTGCGACTCAATCCAGTCAGCGGCGCAAGTCACGCCCCTCTTTCCCATATCAAACAAATAATATGTCATCTTCCTACGCAAACCCCGTACCCACTCCGGGTGACTCGTCTTCATTCGTCGACCCGTCGAGCGCGGGGACGGAGAGCCAGCAGGCGAAGCGTAGACGAATCAACTTCGCCTGCAACTACTGCCGCAACCGCAAGACGCGCTGCGACGAGCAGAAGCCGTCATGCAGGGCCTGCATCGCCGCCGGGATCGAGTGCGTCACCACCGACCGCCGGCGTCCCGGCATCGAGGTGCAGCGGCGCGAGACGAAGCGCCGCATGTCGCGGGCGTCCACCTCGTCCTTGCCGCAGCCCGCGACTCCGGCTGGACCCTACGCGTCTCCGCAGTCTACAAGAGGCGGCGAAATCTGCCACAGCTCGGTGGACGCTGCTATTCCCGGGCATAAGAGCTCGCCCTCTGTGGCTGACCTCAGCCATGATGAGAGCTCAAAAGACTCTCACTCCACAACGACAGGACCAACACCAAGGACAAGGAACTCAACGTCACTACCTACTACTCACACAGCTCCACCTCAAGAAGAGGAAGAGCCTCCTAACGGTAATGGAAAGTTCCAAGGAAAGTTACCCGTAGTACGACCAAGCCGGCACAGTACCTCAGTCGAGATCCTAGCCGACTGGTTGGATCTCGCCTCGCGCCGGCTGGGCCTGCAGCATAGGAGGGGTCTGCCGCCGCCCCCGAGCAACCCGTCTAGTAGCCGAATCCGCGCGCTTCTTACCTCGGAGCCCTGTCGCTTTCCTCCAGCCGGATGCGCGCGCTTGTTGGCGGCCAGGTTCTTTGACGGCGTCAACATTCTTTACCCTCTACTTAACCGCGACCGGTTCCAAAAGGACCTTGACTTGGCCCTGGAGTTGGGCCCAGTAGAGCTTGCCGAGACTAGGGGCGTGGCGATCCTCGCCCAGATGTATCTGATTTGGTCCATCGGGTTCTCCGCCGAATCACTCCTCGACCCCGTCGTAGATCCAAGGGAGTACCTCGACTACTGCAAGACAATGTTAGGTCACCTCGTCGTCGCCAACAACGTCGAGAACATCCGAGCAATTGTCCTGTTGTCGCTCTGTATGCACTGCTACGACGACTGCGCCGGGGCCTGGAACACGCTCAGCGTCGGCGTCTCCATGGCCATCGCCATGGGGCTGAACAAGCCGCGCACATGTCGTCGCAAGTGTCAAAACAAGAAACCAGACGCCCTTGACGACGAGGAGCGCCGAGTATTCTGGCTTGCTACTTATGCCTTTGAAAAGTTCCTCTCATTCGAGATGGGCCGGTTGTCTTCGATTGACGACGAGGACTGTTACCCCGCTCATGTGCAGGAACTTGCGACTTACACAGAAGCTGAGACATCCTCCAAAGGCAAAGCGTTCGCGGTGACGGTTGATCTCGCCAGAATTCTGAGTGAGATTGGTCGAAAATCGGTCATCGTCAGCAGAAAAGAAGACGGCGTCACGGGACCTGCGCTACAGGCTGTCATTACCGAGAAGGTTCAGACCACCGGAGAGGCACAGCTGCTCCTCACGAGATGGGGCGAATCCGTTCCCGACGAACTTCGGTACGTGCCGGAACACCCGAAACACTTCTGCATTGCATTGAACTTGAAGTTAATTGTCTGTCGTAGACCAACATCAGATATTCTCATCGGCTCCAGGATATGTCCGTTTGCTTCTTTTATCTCGATGCATTACAACAACGCGTAAGTTTTCCTCATTGGAGCGTGATGTGGAAAGAGAAAGTGCTATCATGAGAGTCTATATGACTGACTCACGTAACCTCAGTCTCGTCATCCTGTCAAGGAATAGTCTTCTCATCAGCGAAGAAGCCATATCCAGCGGCGCCAACATCATCGCCAAAGGCAAGCCATGGGACTACATGGTTCGGAACGGACCGTCGATCGCTGCCAACGCTTCCCGAAAGATGCTTCGCATTCTCGTAGAGACTCTGGATTCCAAGTCAAACTCTGTGTATCCGAGTTTGCTTGTCGCCCTCCATGCTCTCGTCACACTATCAGTTCATGTGGCTACACATCCCGACTCCCGCATCTCCGCAATGGACTTCCATGTAAGTGATACCCATGTGCTAGCTTTCACCACTGACACTCTACATAGTTGATCCAAACTGCGGCGGACACAATGAAGGAGGCCTACTCTCGCCTCCGGGGCGACGCCCTCTTCAATGGCCTCTTGCACAAAATTGACACGATTCTGCAGCAGTCAACCCCTGCCACGACACGGCTAGCTGCACAACCCATCCCACCAGCAGTTCCAGCAGCACCAACACAGGGGGGCCAAGATAATCCATGGGCAGCCCAAGGCGACGGCACAAGCCAGACGCCAAATACTTGGGCGGACAACAACAGTCAAATGAAAGAGGCGGGACCTACTCCAGACGTGTCGGCAGCACCGATATTCAACCAGAACTACATCATCCCTGGCGCCAACGACTTCGGATATGATCCCATGGGTGGCATTTCCATGCCCGGTGATGAGTGGTCGCCGAGCATGTCCGATGGAGTCGGATGGGACTGGTCATGCTTCTCACAGCTATTGGCAGATCAGTTTCAACCGCAATAAGGTACACGATAACGGCGACAATTTTACGCTCGTCAACTTACCAACACGCAGACATGCACTTGTTGCATGCATTGAAAACTTCGGAGGCTAGACACCTACGACCCTCAAAAGGGTGGCATAGCGCACGAGTCACCGATATGACTTCACTCACCTCCGACGCTACCAGCTGTCACGCATCAAGACTCGAGACTACAAAAATTCAAAAAAGAAATCGACGTGGGCCCGATTCGAACGGACGCTCCCGAAAGAACAAGATTTCGAGTCTTGCGCATTAGACCACTCTGCCACCACGCCCTTGGTTGATGGCGATGTAGGTCCACGACCAACCCTAGAATCACCTGGCGGAAAGGTGCCGGAGAGGTAGCAGACAAGGTGGCCGAAGTGGAAGGAACACTGCACTTGAGCTTTCGGTCATAGCACGAGACACCTAGTGAGTGATTTTAGGATGCTCAATTGAAGGAGGTGAGGGCTCCAAACTCTTCGCTCTTTAATTTTGTCAAGAGTCACCCCACACTCGTGACCCAACAGCCACATACAGACTTGAGAAACACTTGATCAGGCTCTACTATAGCAGCCATGCCTTCAACTAGTTGAACGTCACTGTGATCTGGACCTAGACCGATCTTCCAGACTATTTGTTTTTGGCCTGTCGTTCTTAGTCTGAAGGTGTCGATATACTATTTGCCCACTGAAGCTTTGCAGTGAAACGAGCATAAAACATGCAACTTAGCTAGTATTCCTGATCTTTCGACATCGATTGAAGGCGTCTTTCCCTCAGGCCACGCGTAAATGTTCCGCCGCGAAAGAGCAGGAAAGCCAAAATAAACCCGCCGATGGCAAATCCTCCTTGAATATCATCCTTTTACAAAAGTGTATACCACTGAAATTACCAAGCACAACATGAAGCCTATGCATCCGAAAGCAGATACGTACATGCCGTTCAAGAAACCTTGAACGTGAACGTCCCATGCAGTTAAACTGCCCTTCTTCGGACATGGGCGAAGCCGTTCCTTCGTCTTCCTTGGGATTCTCTGAGACAGAACAGGAAAGATGTCTGCATGGTCGTAGTTTTCGAAGAAGGTGCATCATGAGATTAGGCCCAAACGCTCTGTGTCGGATTGGTTATTTTAGAAGTCGCCTCCAACAGGAAAGAACACAGAGTCGTATACATTTGCTAGTTCACTGCGGAGCATTTCGAACTAATGAAGTTACTACGTGCGTGGACCTAAGATCGCGATAACCATCGATAGGCTGTGAGTGGATGCATTGCTGGCGGCTGGGCCGGAAGGGACAATCAACCTCACAGCTGTGTAGTGCGAACACCACATCAAGAACTTGATCCGACTTATCCTGTAGCTTATCGCAGCACAGCTGAAAGCCGTCGCTACTCCCAAAGGTTGCTGCTGCCCAGAAGCCTACCCAGGTGACACAGGCAGCAATTTACTAGCCCGTCCTCCGGCATTTACGACTTGTCAATTGCGATGTTGTGCCGCAGGTCAACCCCCATGCCTCTGGTTGTGGTAGCGGATTGGACCGGTCAGCGGGTCTAATTTCAGCATGCATGTAGGATTAGGCTGCAGTCTGCGCCAGAATTGGCAAGTTGGCTACGACGTACACTAGGCTGCCTTCAAAACAGACAAGAAAAAGAGGTGGGCCAAGTTTTCAGCTCTTACAAAAGATCCATTGCTAGGTCCGAATGCCCATTTCACTAGATTTAAATGTCGCAGCCCAGGTGCGTCTTACCTTTCGCAATACCCACGCTCCGCGGCTTTCATCATCAACCAGGAACGCGGAATGAGGAACCATCAGCAGCCGGATCTGCCCCAGAGCAGAACAGCCAAGGGAGGCATATCGATGGATAAGATATGGGCCGAAGCCGCTGCATCATTTGAAAGTATCTGTGGAGAGTCATTGAAACGAGGCGAAGTCAAGAGTTTTGAGGATGTTCAGAGAAGAATTGAGAAAACTTGCGAGAGGGCTTCAGGTACCGAGTCAAAGCCAGAAGACAAGTGGGACACTGCGAAAATGGTTGGACTCAAGTCGTTGCAATACTTGAAGTTGCTCGTTGGAGCTGCGGCCCAAGCTTCATCTCTGGTATGTTTCCAATAAACGACTGCATCACCTGTTCAACATTGACTAAGTGCTAATATCATTAGATCCCCATCCCTCCTGTAGCAGCGAGCATCACTACAGCAGCGCTTTCCTTCGTCTTTGATATCCCTCAAACCATCAGGGGCTACAACAACGCCATTGACAGCGTCTTCAGCGAAGTTTCTTCCGCACTGTCTCAATTTCAGATTTACCGATCTGTGGAAAATCTTGATCCGTTGTTAGTTGAGCAAATCCACCTGGTTTTGGTTAGTTTCGTCAAGATCTGCGCCCATGTCGTCAAGTATCGCCAGAGTCGCAAACGCGACCGCTTCTGGGAGCAGACCAAGTTTATCTTTGGTGAGAACTCAGCTTTGAACGACGAGATGACCGAGTTCAAGGGGCTTCTTCAGGGTCAGCGTGACGTTGAAGGCACCGTGACGCTTGCTGTGGTTGCAGAAACGAGGAAGGACATGGCCGTTGCACTCGAGAAAATTGTCGTTTTCGGCAAGATCACCGAGGAAACGCATCAGACGGTGCAAGATACGCAGAGGGGTGTGCAGTCTCTGAACGACGACTCAGATCGCACCAAGACTCTGACCAAAATTCGCGATATTCTAGGTGTGCCACTGACGGTTCATCTCGACACGACAACCACGCAGACATGCGTCGACCTCGCCAACAAGTGTCTTGACAACACCGGTTCATGGATCTGGAAACATAATGCATACTTCTCCTGGACTGCGGGTAAAGAGAGAGACGTGCTTATCGTCTCTGGTCCCCCATCCTCTGGCAAGACGTCAGCTTGCGCTCTAATCACCAAGCGTCTGGAGGAGCAAAAGGACCGTACCTACGTCGCGCATTACTTCTTTCCACCGAGTGCCAGAAAGTCGGATGACAACAAGAATTCCGTGCAGTCTGCTTTGAAGTACATGGCTTTTCAAATTGCTCGGGTCGATGCCACGGTACTGAAGACGTTGGGCAAAGCCTGCGACACCAAGCCGGCAGTCTTTCGCTCCTCGACAAGCTCGGACCTGATTGATCTGTGGAAGGAACTCAACATTGGGGCGGCTGGTTCGGGAGCCACTTACTATTTTGTGTTTGACGGCGTTGAGAACCTACCTGACGCACAAGCTGGGATGCTGCTGGACTTTGCTTCCGACTTTCAGCTGGAGCAAGAGTCGGCCGGGCGGGTGCGTCTACTGATCAGCGGCACGAAAAGCTTGTTTGACAAAGGCGCGAATGTCAGCGGAGCGCTTCGAATTGACATGGAAAAGCACAATCAAGACGACATGCGCATCCTCATTCAGGATACGCTCAACAAGAATGGAATGCTGCAAAGCACGAAGCCAAACTCGGAACAGGAAAGGGCAAAGGCAAAGATTCTCGAGAAGATACCTCCGAAGGTTGACGGAAAGTACTCACTCTTGCGCTTTGAGTTGGACAGGTTGATGCGACAACTGAGCAAGCGGACTGCAATTCAGGAGCTCGACGGAATGCTCGATCAAACAATGAGCAGTCTTGAAGCCGCTATCAAAGACCTGGAGCGCTCGCTGACAACAGACGAGCAGCGCAGCACCCCATTCAATTCCATTCAATTAATTCAATTAATCAGCTAATTAAAAGAGGGCTTTTTTCGTAGTTAATTAGCTAAAACGACGATACCCTCGTTTTAGACGTTTTAATTAATCTAAAGTTAGCTAGAAAAAAGAGAATCTAGTTTCTAGATTAATTAGAATTTTTAAAAGATTTTTAAAACAAAATAAAAATATATTACTAACTATACTTAATAAAATTTACTATTAGTAATATAAAGACTTATAGTAGGATTTAAACTTATAATCTTATACTTTATTAAATAAAATTAGGAATTATACTACTTAACTATATAAATACTAATAGATATTAGTAAAATAGTTTTTATCTAATAAGTACTTTATAGTACTTATTTTTTTTAATATATACTACTATAGGGCTAAAATATACTTTTAGCTAATAAGCTTAATTAATATATTTTTAGCTACTTTACTAAGGCTTAAAAAAAGTTTATTTTTTAACCCTTTTACTAGCCCTTAAAAATAACCTTTTTTTAATATTACTAGTAAAATTATTACTACTACTACTACTATACTTACTTCTACGCTTTAAAGCTTTATTTATATATACCTCTTAGTATCTTTTTTAACTTCTTACTTACTATTATAATACTTATACTAGCTTATAATTAATATCTTAATTACTTTATTAGCTATAATATATTAACTCTTTATAAGATTACTACTTAGATCTATACTTTATTAACTACTAGTAATATATTAACTATTAACTTTACTATTTATAGTAGTTTTAAAACTTTACTTTATATTATATAGAAAAGTTAGCGCTTTATTAATATTAAGTATATCTTAAGGAAAGGTAACTAAAGTTATACCTCTTAGATTAAGAATAAAAACTTCTTTATTTATAAGATCTTTTAAAGTAGTACTTAAAGTATACTACTTCTTTATTTTACTTTTAACTATATTAATAATATATCTAAGTAATATTTATTAGGTTTATTAATACTATAATAAAGCTAAGTATCTTAATATACTTTAGAAAGTTTCTATTATATTTAGTACTAAAGTATACTTTAAAACTGTCTATTATATCCTCTAAGATTAATCCTATACTAAGAGTATATCTAGTAATAATTCTAATACTAATAGGTTTCTCCTTAAATATTAACGCTTTATTCCTATTATTATACCTTAGGGTAAGGTTTTGTAAATTAAAGAACTAGCTTGTAGGTTTATTATTAATATTAGTAACCCCTTTTTAATATTTAGTAATTAATATATATAGTATATACTTAGCTTCTTTAATTATAACGTTTTTAACTAAGTATATTAATTAAAGTTAAGTTAGAAAGCTTTATTTAACTAACTTTATACTTCTAAGAAAGTATAAATCTAAGAGGAGATATAGAAAGTACTTACTAAAGTTAATATATTATTTAATCTATAGATTTTACTTAATTAATATATAATTATTACTATCTTTAGCTACTTTATTAATAAGGTAAGTAAGTAGATATAGTATTTCTTAGCTCTTTATTACTAGTTTAGTACCTACTTTAGTAAGAATATTACTATTACTATTTATATTATTCTTAGTAACTAAGGCTTATTTAATAAAGTTAGTATAGCTATCTCTAATAACGTTATAAATAATAACTCTTACTTTAAGGTTTTTCTTCCTTCTCTTTTACTTATATATATAGAAATTAACGCTAAATAATACTAAATTTAATACTATAGTTATATTTTTAACTTTATTAGTTATATTATTATTTATAGTATTAATAATAAGGTATTTAAGGAGGAGTTTAACTTCCTTTTTAGTCCTAATAGAACCTAAGAAAACCTAATTTATTAGAAGTAGAAAGGCTTTATTAGTAAGCTTTAGAATATCATTAAGTATATTAGATTATTACTATAATAATCTAAAAACTTCCTATCTATTAGTAATAAAGCTAATAATAATAATAAAACCTTTATTTTATAAGAGGAGTTATTATAAGAGCTAAACTTAATATTAAATAACGCTACTTAATAGAACTTAATATATATAATAGTTAAGTATATTTTACTTAAATATAGCTAAATTAATAGTTATATACTTTATATTTAAAGTTTTAAGTATATTATAGATTATATCTTTAGTAAGGATACCTTTATTAATAAAGATTAGTAGATCCTTATAGAGTTAAATAATATATTTAAGTTACTCTATAAATAAACTAAGAGATATAAGGGCTAAAATAAGGGTAATAGGTATAGTTAACTCTAAGAGGTTCTAATAAGTATAAAGTATTTCTTAGATCGACTTAAGGATTAATATAAGCTTTATAATACCCTTATTAATAAAGAAATTAACTTTATAGCTACTTAACTTACTTAGAGTTAGTTATAATAACTATCTTAACTTATAAAGGTATTATAATACTCTTTAAGAGCTTTAGTAGTAGCTTTATAAGCTTTATTAATTAATAGTATTCAAACTTATACTTAGTTTAATTATATACCTTTATAACGCTTCTAGTATAGTACTTTTAATTCTTATAGTTACCTATACTTATTAATTATTAATAGCTAATAAGTACTTAATAAATATTATATTAAGTTTATAAAGTCTCCCCTCTATACTACTATAGTAATTTTATATCCTAGCTAAAGCTTATAATAGCTTAAAAAACGCTAGAATATACTAGAGACTTATAAATAGCTTTATAATACTTAAAAAAGACTTTAAGAGTACTAAAAATAATAGTATACTGAAGGATCTAACTTTATTAATTATTAATCTTATCTAAGGCTTTAGTAAGCTACTTTTTTATTACTTACTATTACTTTAAAAACTAAGGACTCTAAATATTATTAATAGTTAAATAGTAAAGTTTATAATACTACTATTAATAAAACTAATAAACTAGAGTGATACTTTAGTTTCTTAATTACTAAACTTATTAATAACCTTATTTAATAGTAGATTTTATATTAATAGACTTTCTTAACGTTTAGTAAACTTACTTTTAACGTCTTTATTATTTTAGTAATAGTAATAAACTATAAGAGGGTATTTAGCTTTATTAAGTTAGTTCTAATATTATAGAAGCTATTAATAAAACCTTTATAATTTAAGAAAACTTAATACTTCTAGAACTAGATTTAAAGTAGTAGTATTACTATTAATAGCTACTATTTTAAGTAGAGGGGTTAATAGAGGGTTATATAACCTTAGATTATTATATAATATAAGTTTAAACTTTCTAAGAATATTATAAGAGCTTTACTAACTTCCTATTTAAGTGATTTAAATTAAATTAAATTAAATTAGTTAAAATAATTAAAAGTATTGCGAAAAGTTATTTAATCAGCTAATCTTAAGCCTCAGTTTTAACTTAATTGATTAGTATGCTGCGCTATAGATGAGATTTCAGAGCTCAACAAGTTGCTAAAATAGGTTATATATTATAGTCAGCTATCTAATAGTAAGGTCTGCTAATAGAAGCTAGAGATTAACGCGTTATAATAGTATACTAGGGTTATAGTTTAGTCGTAGGTTATAGGCTAGTAGTAGATTAGTCTTTAGAGACTAAAGTAATTAATCTTAAGCTTAATAAGTAATTTATAATAAGGGTAAACTAAGAATATCTATAAGGATAAATACTAAGAAGTTAATTACTAAAGAGCTATAGAAGTTTAACTATAAACTAAGTTTAAAGTTATACTATATATAAATCCTCTTATATAAATAGTCCTACTATTTATAAACGCTATTTCTCTTATTACTATAAGCGTTTATTCTAAAGTAAAATAAGCGTTTATTTTAGTATCTACTAAGTACTTATTATAGATCTTTTATCTATACTTATTCCTTATTATTATATAACTTATACTATAGTTCTTCTATATTAAGTAAGTCTCTACTATTCTTATAATTTTATAGTATAAATATCTTATTTCTACTATCTAATACCTAAGTAGGTTATTTAGCTATTATCTTTATTTATAAGTTATAATATTAGGTCCCCTTTCTAAAAGTTTTACTCTTAAGACCTAATATAAGTAGGTTATTAGTTTTAAATTAAAGATCTATTAATTATATTTCTTAATTTTTTCTATAATACTAATATTATATTAGGTTATATTTAAAAATAAAAATCTTTAAATACTTTAACTTATTACTATTTATTTTAGATTCTTTAATTTATTAATAAAAGTATTAAAAACGAAATACTTTATTCTAATTATTATTTATATAGTATATACTATTTACTTCTTTTAGATTTTAATATCTATAGGACTTATTATTATCTAAGTATTCTTTATAATATTCTTGAGGATATAATCTATACTTATAGGTTCTTTAGTTATATTATATAGTTTTTTATTAACTTTAGTAAGTATTAAATCGTTTAGTAATAAAGTTAGATTATTTAAACTAAGTAGAAGTTATAGAGGAAGTAAAATTTCGTAAAAAAGCTACTATTTTATAGTAAAAAGCTAAAACTTATTAAAAAACTTAATTAAAGTTAAATAGATTACTAGTAAAGTTAGAGTAATTATAAAAGTAGAAGTAAATAGTATTTAAAAAAAGTAAAGTAGTAGTTACTAAATCTTTAGGGGATATATTAGCTTTTACTTTAGAGGTATAATTATTAAGTACTTAAGGTACTTTAAATATAGATACTTTATTTAACTTAAATCTAGCTACTCTAAACATTTTATTAGGGGAGTTTTAGTAATCTATAGGCGTTCCTAAGTAAATAAATAGTTTTCTTTATTATAGCTAATTTACTTCTATTAGTAGTTTAATATATCTATATAGGTATTAGATTTATTAGTAGCTATTAGTGATTTCCTAACTAATAAGTATAACTAATATTAACGTAGTTTCTTATTTTTAGTATTATTACTAATAAATAGTAAGTTTATTAGTTATATTAGTAAGGTTTTTTATTAGTTCTTAAGTATTATCTTTATATCTATATCCTTTCTACTTAATAAATTACTAATATTTTTCTAGTTCTTTAAAGTAGTTAATAATCTATTTAACCTTATATTCTAGTTTATTATCTTCTATAATAATAATATTATTTATCTATAATCTTTATAGAGCTAGTTTAAGTAGTAAGATATAAAATACTAAGTAATATTTTATAGTTTCTAGGAGTTTAAGTTTATAGTTAACTAGTAAAATAACTTATAAGATTTTAAAAAGTTTAAGTTTTTTATAGTTAAGTTTATTATTTAGTCGTTTAGTTTTAATATTTCGCTATATAAAATAGGTACTATCTCCCTCTCTTAAGGTTAGTCCCTTAATCCTTTATTTATTACTAAACTTAGTTATTCTTTATTATATAAATTTAAGTTCTTTTTATATATCTTTCTAGATATCTTTAATTTACTATACTAAAACGATAGCTTTTATTATAATTAGTCTTACTTAAAGTTCTCTATATATAGTAAGTTTAAATCTATAGTTAAGATAAAAAAGGGATTCTTTAATACTTTTTCTAATTATACTATTATAAGTAAACTAAGCTATTAGTAGTAATACTACTTAGTTATTTTAGTTATAATTAATATAAACATAGAGGTAAATTTTAAGGATTTAGTTAATTTATTCTATTTATTTATTAGTCTATAGATAGAATATAGTAGATATTAATTATTTAATATTAAGTGATATGTAACGTAGTGAAGGCGTTCGCTGCCTTCAGCGCGATAGGCGCCCCGACCACGCTTAACGTGATCAACGCGGTTAGCGCGTTAAACGTAGCAAAGGCCCTTAAGGCCTCTAGGGCGTTCAACGCGCCTAAGGCCTTAAATATAGTCAACCTTCTTAATATATATATTGCTATAACTATATTACCCTATGTGACGTATATTAATTAGTAGCACAACCTTAATAGTTGCTTACCTCTCTTAAATTAAAGAAAATAGCTAACTTTATATTAATAGTTAACCCTATTAAGTCTAACGAATAAGTTCTAGCGCGTAGCTAATCCTATAAAACTTAAATAATAATAATATTACGTTAAACTCTTCCTCTAACTAAGAATATCCTAAAGAGACGTAAAACCTTGCTATTATATCTTAGATAATATTAATTAATCTTAAGGTAGTAGAAGACCTTAAAGCTAAATTACTTAAACTTATTAGCTATATAATAATTACTAACTTCTAAGCTACTTATAAAAACTACTTAGAGAAGTTTTATAGAATGCTTACTCTAACTAAATATTTACTACTTAACCTTAGTATATAAGCTATAATTTTAGTTATAGCTTATAAAGGATTTAAATACTATATAATAAACTACTATAGATAAATCTAAACTATAGACCTAAAAAGAAAAGCTTATATTAACGCTATAAGACTTAAAGGTTAAGTATTAAAGACTTAGAGAGATAATCTTAATATATTTACTAACTTAGTTAAATAATAGTATTATTTTAACGCACTATATTGCGTAAGATATATTAAGATTAAGAACGCTTTAAGATAAGAACCTAACCTTACTTTACTTTTTAGCGATAATAGAAAGATAGGGGGTTATAAGACCTTAAACGTTAGCTATATAGAGAAACTAGAAGGCTTAAAACCTTAACGTTTAGTTAACATTCTATCCTAAGATTAAGAACTAATAGTAGTTCTATTAATATTAGAGGAATATATTAACTTTAGATGAAGATTCTTAAGTATTTTAAGATCCTTACTTCTAAAGTTAGAAATACTAGGTAATTAACTATTAACGCCTAACTTAACTACTAAGACCTTAATTATAATATTAGAATAATTAACTATCTTAATAGTAGATACTATCTATTATATAACTAAACTTCTTTCTAGCTAAAGCTAAAGTAGTATACTAGAATCTAGTAATATATAGAGTTATTATAGTTAAGGATAGTTTTAGCCTATCTATCTTAAACCTTAGCTTACTTTATTAACTATACTAAAAAGAAAAGAGCTTATATTTAATAATAATATCTAAGAGTAAACTAAGGATATAAAATAAGTCTCTACTCTATAAGGAGATCTAAGTAATAATAATAATAGAAGTAATCTTAATAATAAGAAGGACTATAAGGATAAAGATTATAGTAATAGAGGAAGTAATAGAAATTAAGTAAACTACTACTCTTCTAAAGCTTAATAGAGACTTATTAAGCTAGGATAGTTTAATAATAGAATATCTATTAACTATAACTTTCTATTTATACTTATTACTTTAGATAGAGACTATATTATTTATATTTTATCTAGCTCCCCTATAGATAATATAAGATATTTACTACTATAATTTAAAATAGATATAATTAGATTGTTTAATCTACTTCTATATAATAATAAAGTAAATAATATCTATATTAATAGAAGTTTTAAGATAGTTTACTAAAATATATATCATTTTATTAACGCTATTAATAGCTATATTAAATCTAATAATAGCAATTTAGTAATAGTAGCTTTAAACCTCTATTAAACGTTGCTTTACTATATATTAGATTAGTATTATGCTAACTTAATAACTAAGGAAAAGTTAGCCTTAAGAGACCTTTAAGTTAGAGTGTTATACTAAAAGGAATTATTACTTAAAAGATTTTACCTTCTGCGTAAACTTGCTGAATTATAGTTATCTAAGGAATAATATACCTTAGGAGATGTTTGCAATTATTATGATATCTGCTATTAGATAACTAAAGTAGCTTAACTTTACTATAACATAGAAGAGTTTAAAGTAAAGATATTATCTATAATATATAATAAGATAGATACTAAGCTTATTATAAGTATTTTAAAGCCTAATAGATTAACTAACTATAATAAATTTATAGCTAGCCTATAAAGTATAGTGTTAGGCTAGTATAAAATAATTACTAAAAGATTATAGTATAACTTTTTACTATTAACTACTAGAAGTAGGTATATAGGGATAATATCTTTATGTTTAATATTAGGAATAATGCTTAAGTCCTCTATAAGCTGTTATCTTTACTATTTAAAACTAAAATAGTCTAAGGTTTTTAGTCTAATATTAGCTAAGAATATAAGAACTGCTGTAAATATCTTAGTTAAACTACTATTAACTTATAATAAGTTAGTATAACTTAAGAAGCCTTAAGTATAATTTAAATATAGATATTAACCTAAATATTGTAATTAATATAGTTAACATCTAAAAGCGCTAGAATATCCTTCTATATATACTACCTCTAAACTTAAGTAGCAGATTGATAATACTAATAGTAATAACCTATCCTATAATAATAATTATAATTATATCTAGTATTATAAGGCTATTAATGCTTTAGAGGCTTATAATAAGGACTTAGTTATTAGTATAGATAATAAAGATAAAAATAATTATAATGCTGAAGGTATAGATTAAGCTAACGTTTTGTTCTAAATAAATAAAGATTATACTCTAAAGATATTAAGATATCTTCCTCATTATAATAATAAATACCCTCTCTTTAATGCTGCCTTATTTTTAAATTTTATGTTGACTAACCTTAAAATCTATAGATATAATACTTATTTATATAACGTAAAGCTATACCTAGATTTTAATAGCATCTTCTTATATTAAACTCTCTTATTACTATAGCTAAATACTACTATTATTAGTCCTATTAAGCTTTAATATCATAATAATACCTAATATTATAAGTATACTTATGCTAAGATTATTATCTAAGGTTTTTAAGATAGACTACTAATTATAATTTATATAAATACTAGCGTAGATAGGTCTATAATTAGTAAGGCTTATCTCTATTAATTTCACGTTATTACTAAGTAACCTAAGGTATTTAAGCTATAAAGAGTAGGAAGTATAAAAACTATTATATAGGTTACTTTCTTAATATTTATTTATAGTTAGTTATTAAGCAGATATATAGTAACTATTAAACTATAAATAGGTGCTTAGCTAGTATTATACCTTAACGCTAGTTTACTTATAGGGTAAGACTTTAATATTCTAAATAGTATTAACATTCTAAACTCTAAATTATATATTTATATTCTATTTTATAGTAATCTTTATATACCTTTATAGATTTATTCTAAGGTACTAATAAAGACTTTTATTATATATGCTACTACTAACGTAGTAATACTACTATATAATTAGGTAACCCTTTAAATTACTACGTTAGTAGGATTAAAATAGAATCCCTTCTATTCAGCCTAAAGTAAGAAGGGTATATATTTATATATATAGGCGTTTTACTATTTATTCCTATTATTAATAACGCTCCTTACCTTTTAAAAATTAAACGTAGAATGAAACTTAGAACGTTATTACTATTTAAATCTAATAGTTTTATTAAACTATAAACTTATGATTATTTATAAGCTACTATATTAATATTACTAAATAAATGCTTAATATATTATTTTATTTTTCACTTTATAGATTAAAAACTAGTTACCTTAGTTTAATTACTTAAGTAATTAGCTACTAAATAAGGCTAACTCTTAGTTTTTAACTTTAGTAAATCTCTTATAGCTTAAGGTGATATTAAAGATAATTTTACGCTAAAATAGGGAGATATTTATAAGGGAGCTATTAATATAAACAGTAAGATAGGTATTACTAAGCTGAAAAGCCTGCCTACTATTATTACTAATGAAGGCGTTTATATCTATAATCGTAGCGAAGAAGCTATATAATATCTTAAAGAAGTAATCTTATATTATCCTAAAGTTTAGATCGACTAAAGTCTAATTAATCTTCTAGAAGACTAATACTTATATATTAAACTTATTAATAGTTAGTAAAAGATAAATATAGGATAACGTTTATACCTAGTAGGTAAAGAAGATAAGAAACTAATAAATATTATTCTTAATAAGCTGTATGCTTAAGACTAAATAGAATAGGGGAAATCTAGACCTACTTTATTTAGAGCTCTTATGTTTATAATGTGGCGTATTATTAATAGTAAATATAAGGGCTGAATAGTTGTTGATTTGCGTGCTTTAAATAAGGCTGTAGTTTTAGATATATATCTAATGCCCCTCTAGTAAGATGTTATTAAATGCTTGAGGGGAAAGGCTTAGATTATAGTTATTAACGCTTAATTATTTTTTTATTAGTTCCTCGTTAAAAAGGAATATAGAGAACGCTTTATAATTGTTAGTTATTAAGGCTAAGAGTAGTTGAAAGTTATACTTATAGGTTTTTATAACTCTTTAGTATACGCTTAATATGTTATAGATAAGCTTTTACAGCTTTATAAGGAGTTTATATATACTTTTATTAATGATATTATGATAGTATTAACTAACCTTAAAAGCTACTTAAAGTATTTTAATATGGTTTTTAAACTGTTTTTAGATATTAGTCTATTGCTATCTACTTAAAAATTATTTGTTAGATATCTATCTATTAAATTATTAGGATTTACTATTAATACTTTTAGCCTATCTAACATATAAGACTGCGTTAACGCTATTATAAAGATAAAATGCCTGTATAACCTTTGTTAACTTAAATATTAGGTTAGAGCTATAGGATTTCTTCGATATATTATACTATAATATAGCGATTATATATAACTGCTATAAGAACGAAAAACCTTATTACTAGTATAAGCTTACGCGTAAGGTAAAGATAAGGGTATAGCTAGAAAAATATTCTGCTGAAATACTTATTTTATACTAACTAAAGAAGAAATCATAAGCTTTAACGATATTAAGAACGCCTTAATAGATAATAACGTAGTGTTTCACTATAATCCTAATAAATAGTTATTTATCTAACTTAATTCCTTAAAAGAATATAGATATTTAGCCTTAATTTTCTAACTTAAGGATAGCATTATTTAGAAACCTTATAATGCTATTAAATAAATAGATATACTACTTATCGCCTATATAAGTAAGGCGCTTAATATAGCTAAATAAAAGTATTAGCTTACTAAACTTAAAGTAGCCTATTTAGTATAGGTAGTTAAGAAAACTAGACTATTAATATAATTATCTCATAATAAACTTATAATTATTCTTACTAACTATTTAGTAACTTATAATATAGTTAAGTAAATATTATTATAGACTAAAGATAAAATAAGGTTAAACTTATATCTTACTCTATTATCTAAATACCTTAGCTAATTCTTATTAGTATGCTACTATATCCTAAGAACGTCTAATATTATAGTAGACGCCTTATTATATTTACTAACTACTAAAGTACTAATAGAAGATATTAGTAAACTTAATAAAGTATAGGATAATATACTAATAGGAGTTAATTTTATAACTAAAGCTTTATTAGATAATAATTTTAAAACTAAACTTATCTAAGCATATAAAAAATCAAAATTATAGAAGAAAATATATAATATATTAAGTAACTAGTAAGATAATATTAAGCTTAACTTTATTATATATAATAGCTTCCTTTATTATATTAATCGCTATAACTTTAAGCGATAACTTTATATACTAAAGGAAATAGTAATACTATTAATTGAAGAGGCTTATAATAATTATTATTATTTTAGAGAATAATAAACGTAGAATACACTAAATAATAACTTTTATATTTAAAGGTTATATCGCTAAGTAAAAGTATATATTTAAAACTATCCTTATTATAAAACGCTTAGCACTAATTATTAACTACTATTAGAAACTATATAACTAATTTTAATACTACCTATTCTGTTTTATACTATTATAATAGATTTTATTATTAGTTTTCTTAAAATACTATTAAGATACTTTAGTTATAAATAAGAAAACTTCCTATTACTTAATACTATCTTTATAGTTAATAATAAATTCTTAAAAGTAATATTGCTTATCCTAGGATACTTAATATATACTACTGAAATCTAAGGATATTTACTTCTTTAAGAACTTTAACGTAGAAACTAGGGAATTCCTAAGTTAATTATTTCAAACTATAATCGTAAATTCTTATTAAAATTCTAGATATCGCTTTAAACTAAACTTAATATTAAGCTGAAGTTTTTAACTATATATTATCTATAAACTAATAGAATATTAGAAAGAAAAAACTAAACTATTAAACTAGCTATTAGGTATTTTTTAAATATTATAGATAGTAAT